>JALPQI010012074.1:0-30850 GCA_025490895.1 Thaumatotibia leucotreta
AAACGTTTAAAGACTAATAAATTTCCAACAAGTTGAGCTAACATGCATTACCGTAGGTCTTATAGTTTCAGAGATTCGAGACTTTAAAAAGTACCTACTCCTTTTTGTAAACTAGATAAAATTTTGTGTTTTGCTAACATTTATTTACAATTACTTTTTTTTTCTTAGCGCGAACGTTTTGCCAATATTTAGTGAATAGCTTTAACGTAACCTAAAATTTGTTTAATTTTTGATAAAAGGGTATGAAATGTCGTATCTCAAAATATATGTAACTTACGGTGATGCAACGTAGCTCAAATCCTTTCAAATTTAATGTTCTTTCTTACTTTTAAAGCAATTAGTATCAAAAAGATAATAGATTTTTAGTTAAACGTCAAAAACTGAAAGGTCCGATTTTTTTTCCGTTTTTTACGTCCTATGCCCAAACTATTATTTTATTTTTCTTTTAATATGCATTTTCGTATATATCTATAAGTCCTTTATAATATACCAAAATTGCAGCTTTACTACATGTTTTGCGAGTTTAATGTACGATTTGACCGTACTATAGTAGCTCTTAATATGACAGTCCTAGCAGCTTTCATATTGATTGTCACTGTGACAAGGTACGAAATGGGTAGGAAATTAAATTCCCCGACTATACCTAAGCTTATATTAATAAGCATTTTCGAATCGTCTGACATTATCAAGAGAGAGAGAGAAAAAATCTACTACAGGGATCTGCTTAGGGGATTCTAGTAGATATAAATAGACACATATCTTGAATCACCTGAGACAAATTGACCTATTTAGTCCCACGGTTAGTTCAATTAAGGTTTGTGATGACTGTGGGTAGGTACTAGGCGACGATATACATATAATAAATAGATCCATAGATACTTAAATGCATGCACATCCACGACCAAGGAGCAAATATTTGTGATAAATAGATTAAATACACAAATAATGCCCTCGCCGGGATTCGAACCCGGAACACTACGGCAGGGTCACTACCATCCAGTCCTAATAGTTAGTTTTTAGAACTTTAAATTTTATTTAATAAGATCAATTATTTACTACAAATAAACAAAGAATTATAAAAAAATACAAATTATAACTAAAAATATAAAATTAGAACTAAAGCTACCTATAAAGATAAAATCCTATTCTAAAATAAATACCAATACACCCTGAAGCAGCTCCGCTTGCGGCATGGAGCCCATAACGCTGGCGGCGTTACCTCTCTGCACATCATCATCATTATCAGCCTATGATAGTCCACTGCTGGACGTAGGCCTCTCCTATTAACTATGCGTATAGACGCATTAGGAGGTAAATGTCCATAATCGCCACGCTGCATCTCTCTACCCTTCCGAAACTTCCAAAAACTCCTAGGGGACCTATTTGGAGTTTTAAAACCTCACGAATTTTTTTGCCACATTTCTGGCACCCTAGTGAAAAGGGGTATAAGTCGAATTTTGGCCAAATTGAGTTAAATATACCAAAAAATTTCAAAAAAAAAATGGCATCTGTTGGTGTAAAAGGATCTAAGATATCACGTAAATTGACAGAGTTACGGTCGTGTTATATGGTATAACTAACACAAATGACCATGCAGTGTCAGGTATAAGTTGAAATAAATTCTTACAACCAAAAAAAGTATATCGTTGTAAAGTTACAAAAGGTATTAGTGTAGCTAAGTTTTACGCATTTGGATTTTAGTTGTGTGTAACGCTATAACTACTCATATTCTCTTGATGGTCACTCGGATAATGAGGATCCATGTGTATTTAAATCACTTTACACGAACAATAAAAACATTTTTTGAGATACAATTCGACATAAATCCGTATTTCCGAATAAAATTATGTTGTTACGGGTACAAGTCGACTTTGATCACTTACAATTACAGTTTTTTACATGTAATACAATCCATTTGCGGGAATTATATCCGTTTGCACTAAATTAAAAAGTATTACTTAACATTTAACACCAGTAAATTGACGGATTTGTACTAAGTTGTACTATTTTACACTAAGTTTCGTTATATTGTATGTACAATGTTTAAAATAGTGTTAATTTTTAAAATTTAATTTACTTAGTGGTTAATGATTTTCTTAAAGTATGATTGTTTTTCAAATTCAAGCTGTTAAATTCTGCTGCTTATTTGTTAAAACCTATGTTAGTAATATTAGTTTGTGTTGACAGTTTTAAATGACCTAACGCAAATACTTTTTTTTTAATTGTAGTAACAATTTTACTTAATGATCTAGGTAATATACAGGGTGTTTTTTTTTCGACCGTTCAAATTCTACGTAGTGAATGTGTAGGTCATACTGACCAACTTTTACTATGGGGACAAAGTCGAAATCGCGAAAAAAAATCTGCTGTTTCATACATTTCGGCCGGCGTAATGCCGCCAATTTGTATGAAACTGCTGATTTTTTTTTCGCGATTTCGACGTTGTCCCCATAGTAAAAGTTAGTGAGTATGACCTACACATTCACTACGTAGAATTTGAACGGTCGAAAAAAAACACCCTGTAGAAAGCGCGCTATAATAGCCTTGTACGAGTATTTGCTGCTGTTCTATCTAAGGCTATTGCAATATCTATATTACTCCAGAAACATGTGATTAGAACAATTTCAAAATAGCCACCCGGAAACCATGCCTGGCCACTTTTTACGAATGCTAACATAATGAAAACAATATTATCACAATATTTTTTTAAATTGTTTACTAACGAAATTAATAAAGTTAATGTATAATTAACACAATAATTCAAGTTGATCGTACCTATATTTACCTATACCACTTTTATAAGATTTGTAATCGATAGAACATAATAGTGACAGGCTTTTTATACTCGTCGATTAAAGTTTGTTTATTAAGATTCCATACAGAGTACTGCAGTGCAACGTCACTATTTTTATCCAAAACAACTGAAATAGCTTCTTTACACACTAGTGCGAGGAGTCGTTTATATCTTGCCTGGTTGAAAACTTCGGAAGGCCATCTGTACTGAAAAATGTCGTACGAAACACATGCAAAAATTAAATTCGTAAATCGTGTCGATTTAAAACACTCCCTTCGGTCGTGCTTTGCTTTATTTATGCTTATTTCGAACTTATTATTTTTCACAGTTGTATCGTAATGTCCATTACGATAGGCTATAGACAATAGTTTTTTTAAATAAAATATCGATTTTCAATAGAATGTTATTTTAGGGGACTCGATAAGATACAAAATTGCCATTCAGGCGTTACGAAACGTACCTACCTAGCTGCGCACACGACATCCAGGGCATAAAGTTATAATTCGGACAGTAGGACTATTTGTACTATGATTACTAATAATGAATAAAATAAATGCTACATTATGGTATTTTTTGGTATTATGAAATTTAAAAACATTTCATTTTATGATGCGTTGTGTTTTGGCTGTTGAAAAGAAGTAATATTTTTTTAATTCAAGGAAATAATTTGTCATAATAAATGGAAAAAAGAAATATTTTTATTGTAACTTATTTCATAGAATTTGGATACAATTGAATAAAGTGATTAATATAAATCTTGTTATTTCCTTTTACACGTTACTAACATTTTGTGCACAATGGTATAGGTCGGTTTTTTTGGGATTATATTGTATACGTACATGCTATGCCATTAAAATTAATTTCGCAAACAAACTTAGCAAATTTTTTTTCGTAGAAGTACATCTCAAAAAGAGTTATTATAAAATAAGTTTAATGTTTACCCGTTTTCACTAATGTCCAATATATGTGAAAAGGGGTACTAATTTAGTTATATTTCTAAATAGCATTTATTTCAGCGGGTACAAGTCAATTTTTTTTTAAACTATTGATTTTAGCCATAAACCAATGACGGCATGTGAAAGAGCGCGTTGTATTTACTCAAAGTAGATTTAAAGTTATTATAATTCTTTAGCCATTTCGGCACAGTAATTTTGAATAATTTCGCCAATCGTTTTTTGGCTCTCCTGTAAAGTGGCAAATTTCGATTTATACCCCTTTTCACTAGGGTGCCAGATTTGTATAGGTACCTGTTCGTCATCGTTGTTGAAAGCCTTTCTCCATTTTGACTTCCTTTTCTACTCGATAGGTTTCTTAAATTTTTTAGGTCATTAAATTGGGCATAATTATACCTAGGCCGCCATATTGTTTTCAACGTGACGCCTATGATATGAATATATTGAATAATTATGACACTCATAAAGATTCTAACGATATTTGATACATCAAAATTGGTTGATGTATTACATAATATAATATTTCTAGGGATACGAAAATAAAACACTCCTTTTTTGGACAGTCTTGTTAAAAATATAACCTAACGAATCAACTAAGAGGATTTTCAGGTTATTGGGAATTGATTTTTAACTTGAATAAATCTGATTTAACTTGCCCGACATATTGAACGAAATTCAATGATCATCTTTTGTTTCAATATTTAACACAACCTGTTTGTTCACTTGTGCTTCATATTATTTTTGGATATTCTGTCTGATCTACTCCCCACGATGTGGGGATCACTGTAAAGCTTTTCAGTATTCAATGTATTATTTGGCTAATAAATATATTTTGATTTGATTTATACGATCGGAATACGATTTTTTTTTTGGGTCACGGAACCCAACAAAAACTGAACCCTGTACCTCTGTTGATCTCAATATTTAATATCTGTATAAAAGTTACGGTTAGTTACAGTAATCTTAAACGCACTTAGCTACACTCAAGTACATAGGTACTTAATGAAGATTTTGCTTACATAAACATACAAGCTTATCAAAACAAAACATGTCAATCAAGATACATAATCTTCTCATAAGTATGTATCCTAAATTCCAAATCATCTTTTTATCGAGTAAATGGCAATTCATAGGGGTATGATGGATTAGATACGTGGCAGCCGGCGACATATAAGTGGAAGCTGGAAGCAAGCAACGACATAAAGACACCAGTCTCTGGTGTTGTTGGTGATTAACTAGTCTTAGAAGAAACCATACTCCTGTACTTTGAGTTTCTTTCATTTTGGGTCCAGGGATAAACACAGAAATATAGAATGCGGTTAGCGATCTTAAGGTAGGTAGAACGTATACCGTCGAAAGAGGCAATCTTACCTTTAAAAACATCGCTTTAACTGTTGTAGGAGCTGAAGAATAGAAATTTGCAAAGTTAAAGGGACATTTATTTTGAATGAAAATTGCTTGAATCTGGATATTTTGTTGATATTCTAACATTGTCTGATACAAATTATAGTTTTCGCTAAAGCTTAAAGTAGAAAAAGATTGACTATGGGGGCGGAACATAATGGATACCTTAACTTTAAGATGTGATATATTTTAATTTCAGGTATTGTGTGTAGTTCAATTGGTTATACCATTCAATAATGCGATTAAAGCATACCTACTTACAGACAAGGAATTCAACCTTAACATCACTACATGACTGTGGTCTAAAAATCCTAAACATTGTTACAAATTCCTCGATGACATTTTAAACTCTCTCCCTATACAAAATCGGACGGGAAAACATTCGGCTCAAATCTCTCTTCACTTTTAATTTTATGTTTTTTTTTCAGTGTTATAGCGCTGGCGCTGGGCTGCAATGCTCTCTACACAAAGCAGTCCAGGAGGTTTCCTGATGACTTCATTTTCGGCACAGCCACCGCCTCTTACCAGATAGAGGGCGCCTGGAATGAGGACGGTAAGTAACCAGATAAGATGGCTTTGTAGATACCCCTTATTACTCTCAGACTGCCTTAATCGAAAAATCATCGACCCTGAGTTGGATCGATGATTTTTCTATTACTTAAGGCATCTTTACTGTTACTCGATTCTAAAACTTGTGACCGTTTTATTCAGGGAAGAGTGAAAACATTTGGGACCACATGACCCACAACAAGCCTCATGTAATAGCCAACCAGGACAACGGCGACATCGCAGCAGACTCCTACCACAATTACAAGCGCGACGTGGAGATGATGCGCGAGCTCGGCCTGGACGCGTACCGGTTCTCTCTGTCCTGGTCCAGGATCCTGCCTTCCGGCTTCACCAACGAGATCAACCAAGCAGGCGTCGACTTCTACAACAACTACATCGATGAAATGCTTAAGTACAACATCCAGCCCATGATAACGCTGTTCCATTGGGACTTACCTCAAAAACTTCAAGAATTAGGAGGATTCGCAAACCCCCTCATGATTGAATGGTTTGAGGATTACGCTAGGTTAGCGTATGAGCTGTTCGGCGACAGAGTTACAGAATGGATCACTTTTAATGAGCCTAGAGAGATCTGTTATCAAGGTTATGGAGCTACCACGAAGGCGCCACAACTCAATTCAACTGGGATCGGAGACTATATGTGCGCGAAGAACTTATTGATTGCTCATGCTAAGGCATACCATGCTTACAACAACGACTTCAAACCCAGTCAAGGCGGTCATTGCGGGATCACGTTATCTGTCACTTGGTATGAAGGCTTGACGGATTCTGAAGAAGATGCGGCAGCCGCTGAAATGAATAAACAAGCGCAGGTATGCTTTACAAAACCTAGAATTCCTAGCAATACCTGGTTATATAATATCTCCGTATTATTTGGGCCACTACATACTCTGTATTAACAGGTTGAATAGATATCAATGCTTTTGAAATAACTTTCAAATAAATGTACCTCGTTATGTAGTCTTGGTCACATACTATCACGCACAGAAAAGTACGCATTTATATCTTAAAGAAACTAGGTATTGCAGATGCCTTTCTCATGCTTTAATCACTATTTACTATTTCATTGACATTCAACGCTTATCGTTCAATTTTCATTTTTTAGTGGGGCATATACGCAGAACCCATTTTCTCAGAAGAAGGCGGGTTCCCCAAACAATTTTCCGAGCGCGTAGCTGCCAAGAGCAAGGAACAGGGTTACTCCAGATCCCGCCTTCCTGAGTTCACTGAAGAAGAGAAGGCTTACGTGAAAGGATCTGCCGATTTCTTCGGCATTAACCACTATACGGCTAACTTAATTTCGGCTACAGAATATAAGGAAACCCGTCCTGTGCCGAGCATGCTTAATGATATTGATACTGGCTACATTCTGCCGGTGGAATGGCCTGGCGCGGCGTCGACTTGGTTAAAGGTATGTCGTTGTACTTATCACCATTATTTAGGTATAAGAAACATATACGTATATCGAAGCGATCATGAGACATGTAAATATCTGAACATGATTCTATTTTAAGGAGGACATTTGGAGTGCCTTCTGACACATGGATAATTTAGCGTCTCAATTTCAATTCAATTTCAATTTCATTTATTTCGCTTGATCATACACAGTTGTTATGGGTACATGTCATTGGGGTGTTATAGATACATTTGTAGCTATTAATACGTACATGCATGTATGGTCTACCACAATATGGCATGCAAAATCTTATACTAACTTAATATTTAAAATATACTAATCAAATCAAAATGTCAGGTTGTCAAAATATTCATTCAAATTATAAAATGGTCTCAGTAATAAAAATGATTTTAATTTTTTTGAAAAGTCAATAATATTATCACATAGTCTTATGTCCTCATTTAAAAAATTAAATATTTTAATCCCAATATATTCTAGACTTTTTTTATAATGTGAATAATTTTTTGATTCTGGCAGCTGTATATCAAATTTATGTCTTAGTCTAGGCTGTCTGTTTTTATATTTACATGAACCTCTAGCGGTTTAATCAAAATACTTAAAATTTAATACAGTAAAATTATAGTAGAGTAGATGTAGATTGCTACCAAGCATATAAAAGGTTCATCAGATTAGGCTATACTACACTACATACTAGTACAAATATGTAGGTACTCTAGCCCGGCAAGCACATCATTGAGCGCGAGATAGCTCGCGCGGCGACAAACCCATGTCGCTGCTTTCAAATTTATATTTCTAGCCGTCATTTTCTCGATTTTGGTAGCACAAGTTAACAGCTCGAGAAATTAGTTCCATGCGAAAGAGTCATCCCGCGGGCGACATAACAAGTGTGGCCATTTATGTGTGGGACTAACTTTTCTATCCTAGCAACACTGAATCGGTAAAAATAAAGTTGAATGACGAGTGAACAGCAAGCTTTAAAAATGAAACATCTCTAGTCACGATAACTTTGTCTCGTTCACGTAGTATAAAGATTAAAGAGATAGGACATTTTAAGATGAAAATGTCAAAGTCTCATAATAATAATCTGTCACATGACATTTGTAGATTGTGTTTGGTGGCAATATTTAAAATGGCTCATGAACGTAAAATTTAAGTTAATTATAGCCTTTTATACTCTTTATACGTTACTGTGGATATTAGATACGATTATTTACATTTAAAGCGTATATTTCTTGAAATTCGTGTTCATAGTTCTTTAATAAAATTTTATGAATTATATTTCAGTGATCGGAGCCCAATAATAATACAAAGCAAGATGTCGTTGAACTAAATCCATAGTTTCCAGACGGAGAATGTGGATCCGGAAAAGAAGAAGTACCTAAATTGGGTCAAACTCTAAAAAAGAAATATATCGGGTCTTTGAATTGCCAGCAGGTATTCCGATGAAAGCTTGTACCAATCATTTAAATTTATGATGAAAATATGAGGGTTTCCATCCCGGTCCCAAATAATATACCTATGACCTAAAAGTAGTTTATATATCGGATATTCTTCATAACCAACTTAATTATTAAGGTCAAGTATGGTCAAGAAAAGTAACACCTTAAGTTACATACATCGCTTCTGATAGTATTATGTATAGTAAAAATCATAATATGATTATTTATTTGATCTGCAGGTTATTTATGTTATGAGCTGTCAATAAAGCATGGTATTTATCAATTATTAATATTTTTTAAAGATATGGCGCAAACTGAAGAAAAAGATTCGCGATCAGCAAATCGGATTCCACAACAGCCACGAAGGCGACCGCTGGGTCGCGCTCTGCAGCTTGTCGTGAACAACAAGAGTACGCTTGGCGCCCGAGCTCGTGGCGCAGCCTGCGTTTGATTAGGTGGTTTTATTGTACCTATATCGTTAAAGTTAGAGCCCACGGCTGTATGATATTTTTTCATTATATTTATGAGGTTTCCTGTTGTTACAATTTATGATAGTAAACCACATTACACATAATAAAAAAAATATCATGCCGTGGACGCGAACTTCCGCGACAAAGCATTAAAGTGCCCATTCAATTCAGACGGTCTACAATTGAGCAGAAATTACAGGCGCTTATTAATTAAATTATTAATATATTTGTGATTGTAAACTTGTTTGACTCAAATGTTTTTTACGATACAGATATATGTTACACTGAGTATTAATAACATGTTATTATAAAAAATACATTTTTTGTAATAAAACATACTGGGTTTTTTTATTATACATACTTTTATTTGTTTAAAATACTAGTTATTTGCCGTGTGGTGACGGCAGTAAGATGTCACCACCCCAACTCTTTCCGTTGGTGTCTTAAGAGTCGGTTAAAGGATTGAAGTGTCATTGTCTATTTATTTATCAATGGGTAGTAGTGTGAGTAGTGTGTCCACATGGCAGATGGGCAGCAGTATCATCAACATCATAGTAGACACACTATTCCCGATTATGGGTATTAACCTCCTAATGCGTCCATGCGCATAGGCTAAGGAGAGGACATTGCCCATACACCCATGAACTAATAGAGGCTGATCTACCTTTTCCCATACAGATTATGTGTGCAAATGCCGCTTTCCTTAATTATATTGTACTTGTAAAATATAGCTGCGTAATGTACGGTATACTGCACAGAACATCGCTATCACAATTAATACAATTATGCATCTTGCCCTTAGATACTTCTATTCAATAGCTATTAGCATTGGTAGGTAGGTTAGAGTCTGGCTAACGAAAGCTGAGAATGAGAAATGGCGGCAAATTAATAAAATATAGAGTATGGTATCACTGGGTTGCACCCCGAAAATCAGTCTTGATACTTGTAATATATTTAAAACTTAAAATTATTTTGTTAAATTACCTGTATTTATTACAATCCAAATTAATATATTATATATATGTACAGTCGACAAAAAAGTCTCCTTTACAGCTCACAAGTGCAAACACGCTGCAAACACGTGCAAACACGCTCATGCTGTCGCGTCACGCGACAGCATGAGCGTTCGTTGCAACACTTGCAACCGAGTTTCTATGTGTATCGCGCATCCGTGGTAAGATGTTTGCACTAGTGAGCTGTAAAGGAGACTTTTTTGTCGACTGTACATAACGTAGCTGTTCCATGCAACTTTGTCTGCATGACACATGCAATATGATGTAGGTATTGTAGGTACCTACTACTCTAAATGATGACCCATGTTATTAAATGGATCCCATATCAAATTTTAAGCAAATCTGTTTAGTTATTTTCAAGTTATATCATAGATTCGACAACACCAAGTTAGTTTTAACTTTTTACATACATATTATGTACCTATTTTGTGGTTAGCTTGGTAATGTGTCGAACCTATGATATAACTTGAAAATAACTAAACAGATTGGCTTAAAACTTGATATGTTTTTCAGCTCTTCATATCATTATAGTCTTTATACCATAATATGGCCGAAAAACAGAGTGATTTTCACACTTGGATATAACACTATTATATGTCTATACATAGGTATAGGTAATATTAGTAACGATTTGTAAATTGTATCATCGCAGAATGGGTGTAATCATGATTAAAACTACCTATAAAATTGTCCATTACGACACAAGTGCGAAAAACGTGAAATTCTAAACGAGTGGCGATTTTTTAAAACACGACCGATAGGGAGTGTTTTAAATCGACACAAGTTACGAATTTCGTTATTGCACGTGTCTCGTACGACGTTTTTTAGTACAGATGGCCCTCCGAAGTTTTGACCCTGACTTAAAATGACCCACTTCTCACACTAGAGCCTAAAAAATGCACCATCTGTACTAAAAAAATATAATTCTGCCGGTGTGTGTATTTTTAATAAATAGGAAACGAATTATTTATATTTTTTATTCAGAATAATTAAAGTCCTTAAAAAACTCATACAATGATTCATATTAATGATTCATACTATTTGTGCCATAAAACATAAATCACATAATAAACTCATCTAATGCAGTTTTTATGACATGGTCTCTTTCGCTGTACTTATCTTCCACATGAATGACATGGTCAGTCATTGATTTCCAATCTGAGGCAGTTATACTCGCCAACTTTTTTCATTCTTCTTCAACTCGCTTAACTTTTCTACCGTATTTTTGACAGCGTTAACTCCTTCAACCTCTCCCAGACCTTCTGGTAAAAAAAACAAATGACCATTTTAAATCAACCTAACATAAATACAAACTTAAATCTATTATAGTCGATAGTATATTAGATAATGAGTACAAGAAAATTTATTGAATAAAGGTAAGTATCAAAATGGTACTACGTACTAACCTAGGAACACTCATGTTTTTCCTTTTAAGCGATGATTTTCTCCTCTTGTTTTTCTTTATATTTACTTACTTATTATAGTACGCAGCAGCTTACGAACATTACTTTTCATAGTATTTTTCATCATAAACACCTTAAAACGTTGCAATTGTGGAAAGCGAGCAATGGGTGTCAAGTCGAACGAAAGACAGAACATGACGTTTGACAATTCAGCTTGTGATGCCATATGAAAAGTTCCGTAAAAAACTCATTCTCAGCTTTCGTTAGCCAGACTCTAATACTTCTTCTTTTCAACCGCTACTTTTGAAAACATTACTAGCGTTTGATTCTCTATTGAACCTCATGGGTCTTCAGACCTTATGGTATCGACAGTAGGGTCGGTAATGAAACGAAGTTTGTTGATATTAAAACATTAAAAATGTCTTAAAACGCATGCACTAAAACAGATTATCCATAACTACCAATACATAGCTCATAGCTACAATAATATGCGACTGAAAACCTAAATTTTGCAAGCCGTAACGAAGTTTATGTGTTTCTCGACTTTCTCGCCACCTTCCCACCTCGAAGACAATTTGTCGCTTTTTGACATTGAAACGCAATGTATTTTATCTCTCAAGGTACACTTGTGCTACGAATTTGGAGGATATCTCGCGTGGGACTTTCAAGCGAAATAACTATGTCGCTTTGATAGATCATCGCGAGTCAGCGTTATCTCGCGCGCATGTTGTGCTACCAATTTGTGACATAGCTCGAGAAAAGTCTATGTCGCAGTTTTTGTCGTCCCGCGCCCATGATGTGCTTGCCGTGATGATGTGCTTGCCGTGTAGATTTCACACCTCCAAAATTAAATAAGTACATGGATTTTAACGTGGCCTTATCTTATTGGTGGGGCCCTTACGGGTACACTTCGACCCACTCTCTTTTGTGTAAAATTAACGTTAACCTGGCTTTACTGTGGCTTTACTGCTACAAAGCGATCTTTGAAAAACCTACAGTGTGCCTATGATATGACTACAGCCATTTCATAACAAGACAAAATGCTAAATTGTATTAGGATTTTTATTTATTTAACCCTTATTGCACAGTTAAAAAAAATAAAAATACAAATGACGGACTTAATGCCTTAAGGCATTCTCTACCAGTCAACCATTGGGCCGAACAGAAAACTTACATTTGGTGCGGAGAAATTAAGCAGAGAAATTACATTAAAGTCACAAGACAAAATATTGCCATATCGTATAAAGTATAGGTACATACGTATTATATTTACATATATTATACATAATAAAAACAATGTACTCATTGTAGCATTGGCCCCTCTAAGGGTGCATTCAGACCAAACGAGCATTCGCAGTTCTATCCCCATTCCACGAAATAAACGAATCACGTTTAGTGTAAGGATCGAATTTCGTAGAATAGGGGGTTAGAATAGCGAATGTTTGGTCTGAATGCACCTTAAGATACCTTTCCAACACACACCTATCAAACCAACCTTTTTTGACAGCAAGCGCCAAACAGCCTCTACAACGTCCTAATGGACATGCACACACGATACAACGCTCCAGTAATATACGTGACGGAGAACGGTTTTTCGACGTGGGGCGGGCTGGAAGATGACGACCGCGTGCGTTACTATCGCGCCGCGCTGGAAGATGTGCTAAACGCGCTGGACGATGGCGTCCAGCTCAAAGTGTACATGGCGTGGAGTTTGATGGACAACTTCGAGTGGATGGCGGGATATGCGTGAGTTACGTTGGCGGGAGTAACTATGACTCTAAAAGGGGTCGTAGTTGTTTCCGTTCTCGGCTGTCATTACGAGAACCGGGGCGGAACGGCTTGACCCTCCTATGTGATCGTACTCTTCTTGTGAGAGAACAGGGGTGCGCGGGATTGTCATGGTTACTCCTGAGGGGTGCTCGGTTTGAGTCGAGCTAAGTGGAGTGCCGATCGGATCGAGGGAGCGAGCAAGGAGTTACTGGGTTCACTTCCGATCGGCACGTATCGTACAGCCCCTCAGTAAGGGTACATCAGTGAAGTTTGAGGGCCTGATGCTACCAACTCCTACCTCCAGCCTGCTAGTGGCACCGCTGCATAAACCGATGGAGGGGGGGGGGTTGCTCCGAATTTTCCCTTAGAAATCGTCCTCCAGAGTAACTGGAGTGTATGTCGGCAATCGAGGGCGTATAAGTGCTGCAGTCCGCCTGGCTTTCCCGGCTCGGTGGACACGAAAGATTAGCGGGGCAGCACAGCACCCTGGTACCAGCTAGGGTGTCCCGTAAGCGGGGTACTGGGTCGGTTCTGCAAAGGACTAGGCCCAGACCATGCCAAGGTTACTACCAAGTTGGTGGTTAAGTTGTGGAGTGGAATGAGTGACTTGGTCGTTTCATCTCCCAAGCCTGGCATTAAGGAACTGCCTCCGGACCACGGGGGGGCGGTTCTAAACTCCTATCTCTGGCCGAAGGGCACCGCTTAGTTAACAGAGAGGGGGGGCTTCCTCCAAAATACTGGAAATCGTCTTGGAGGCGCTTTGGGATGGTTGACGTTGTCTGCCTGACCTCACTAAGACGTACCGGGGGGGACCAGCTAGCTGCTCTCTCGACACCATCTGAGAAAAAGGGGCTAGCATGCTGCGGGTTGTTCCGCAGTAACCTCGTGGGGGCTTCGGGGGGAGCCCAAGTATATCTGGCCGCATTTTGCGAGAGGTTTTAAATCAAGCCAGAATACGAAGGCTGCTGTTGGGCTAGCGCCCCGTCAGCGGTTTGGTCTAGTTTGCTTTCGATTCTGATAATAGAGATTACAATCGCTCCGTTCTTCCACTGGAGGCGGAGGACAGATTAGACCTGATTTCGGGCGGTCGGTCTGGGGACGATCCTCTGGTGTCGGATGTTCCCGGAACAACTTGTCCTATTTGTGGTAGAGCTTTCTCCACTATGAGGGGTTTGGGTCAGCACAAACGTCGCGCCCATCCCCTTGATGCTAACCGCGACGCTGCGCCACCGACGGGGAGGCGCAGGTGGCGTGATGAGGAAAGCGCCCTCCTGGCGAAGACCGAGGCCAGCCTGTTATTTCAAACAGGCCGCTGCGGGAACGTCGAACTGTTGGCCGCGCTTCCTGGGTTCGATAGGACCTTGGATGCGATTAAAGGTCAGCGGAAGAAGGAGTCCTACAAAGCGGCGGTACAAGCGTACCTTGCCGAGTTGGGCTCCCTCGCCGACGAAGACCCCCCAGCTGTAGCTGAGGTTCGTTCTGTGGAGGTGTGTCCTCTCCCGCCGCCTGTTGCCGATGACCAACCGAGGGTGAGCAACGGAGAACCAAGTGCTGCTGAAGTGCTTTCTGACCTCTTGAGGAGAGCGGAGAGCAGGACGGCGGCGCGAGGAACTCAGTCCCGAAACCCTGGGCGGCGACGCGAGGGTCTTTTGACCGACAACGTGAGAATGTCACGACGAGCACTGCGTAGAGCAGAGTACGCAAGGGTTCAGGAGCTCTTTAAGAAGTGTCCTGGTCGTGCAGCAGCTGAGGTACTGGATGGAAAGTGCAGGGGTGTTTCGCACTCTTTCGAGGAGATGGAAGCCTATTGGCGACCTATCTTAGAGAGGGTGTCGGACGCCTCAGGGCCTACACCGGAGGCTCTTCGCTTGCTTAGGCGGGCGGAGCAGCGGTACGGGGGTGCACGTGATTACTCTCAGCTGTGGTGCCCTTTCTCGGAAGACGAGATAAGGAGTGCCCGCATTGACACTAGGACGGCGCCAGGGCCGGACGGTATTCGTTCGGAGGAATGGCGTGCAGTTCCTGCCCGGTTGAAAGCGGAATTGTTCAACGCATGGATGACCAGGGGCGAGATTCCCGAGGTCCTTAGGCGGTGCCGTACAATCTTTGTGCCGAAAGTGGAGAGTCCTGCTGATCCGGGGGATTACAGACCGATTTCGATCGCGTCGGTACCCCTCCGGCACATGCATGCGCTCCTGGCGAGAAGATTGTTAGCGTGCTGCCCCCCTGATTCGCGCCAGCGCGGGTTCATCTGTGCCGATGGCACGTTGGAGAACTCGGCCGTTTTGGACGCGATATTGGGGGATAGCAGGAAGTATTTGCGGGAGTGTCATGTGGCGGTGCTAGACTTCGCCAAGGCGTTCGACACGGTGTCGCATGCGGCACTGTTAGATCTGCTGAGGGCGAGGGGCCTGCCTGGACCTTTCTGTGATTACGTGGCTGGATTGTACCAGTCGGCTACGACTACGATAGCCGTGGAAGGGAAGTCCGGCCTTCCTGTTCGAGTGGGCCAAGGGGTCCGCCAAGGCGACCTGCTCTCGCCCGTTTTGTTTAACGTAGTCATTGATCTGGTGTTGTCTTCTCTGCCGGTCGAGACTGGATACAGGCTAGAGGGGGAACGTGTTTCCGCTCTAGCGTATGCAGACGATCTTGTCCTCCTAGCGGGGTCTAGGCCGGGAATGCAAGAATCTATTGATTGCGTGGCAAAGACGGCGCGAATGATGGGTCTTTCCCTGAGTCATAGAAAGTGCTCTGTCCTCTCGATGGTCCCTGACGGTCATCGCAAGAAGCACCACTACCTAACCGAGAGGTCCTTTAGGATAGGTGGGAAGTGGCTTAAACAAGTATCTTGCATTGAGCGTTGGAGGTACCTCGGAGTCGACTTTCAAGCGTCTGGATCAGCGACGTTAGAGTGTTCAATACAGCAGGCTCTAGATAACATCACTAGAGCTCCGCTCAAACCCCAACAGAGATTGGTGGTTTTGAGAGGCCACCTGATTCCAAGGTTCGCGCATGGGTTTGTGCTCGGCCGGATCACGGATGACAGGTTGAGAATGCTCGACGTACAGATCCGGAAGTCGGTCCGTTCTTGGCTCAGACTGCCTGCGGACGTACCTACGGCGTATTTCCACGCTTCAATTTCTGACGGCGGCTTGGCGATCCCCTCTCTGTGAGGGCTTGGATCCCAGACCTTATTGTTATGAGGTATGGGCGTTTGAGATCTTCGGAGTGGGCGATCGCTAGAGCGGCTGCTAAATCTGAGAGAATTCAGAGGAAATTGAAGTGGGGCGATCGTCAGTTCCGGAGGTTTTCTACTGAAAATCCCAATACGCACAGGAGGTCAGTGCGGCAATATTGGCGTGAAAAACTGTATGCATCTTGTGACGGTCACGACCTCCGTGAGTCACCACGCACCCCGAATTCCACGAAGTGGTTGAGGGAGAGGTGCATGCAGTATTCTGGCCGTGATTATGTGCAGTTCGTGCATTGCCACATTAATGCGCTACCTTCGAGGGTCCGGAACTCTCGGGGTCGCAGAATGGGTGATGGGTCGGATCTACTTTGTCGTGCCGGTTGCATGATAAGAGAGACACCCTATCACTGCATTCAGCAATGTCACAGGACGCACGGCGGCAGAATAGAGCGCCATAATTGCGTCGTGAGATGTATCGCTAGAGCGATGGAGAGCGTGGGGTGGAAAGTGGAATTAGAGCCGCAGCTAAGAACAGATCGTGGCCTCAGAAAACCTGACATCATCGCGGTGAGAACTGGTGTGGGCATCGTGGTGGATGCACAGGTGGTCACGGGTCGTAAGCCGCTTGATGAATCCCATCGTGAGAAACGTGCTAAGTACGGAACTCACGAAGGGTTGCTTGAGTTGGTTGCGAGTAGACTGGGGCTACCCGGAAAAGAGTGTATCCAGGTTACGACCTGCACCCTCTCATGGCGCGGTGTGTGGAGCTATGGCTCGCATTGTGAGCTTAAGTCTCTGGCAGGATTGAAAAGGCAAGCATTAGAGGCAATTCCGGGGCTTGTGTTGAGAGGCTCGCACATGAATTGGACTCGTTTTAACCGAATCACAACCACATGTGTAGATCGTTCCTCAGAGCGATTGCCCGGATAAGGATCCGGTGGGGGGGCATCTGTCGGGCCCCATGCTGCCTCATAACCCCGCAGGGAGACAGGAGTCTTGGCTAATTGGCCACCTTGTAACGTCCACTTATTGACGAACATCTGGGGCAGCGTCAAAATTTTTTATCCGACAAAATTTTACCACGCTGAGGGTGGGTAGGGACTTGGGGGTTGCTCGCTCAAATCAGCATGTTAGTTCATGATGATTAGCTTCGCGTTCACTATGACGAGGTTGTGTGTGGTAATTGAAGAATAATTACCAGTACTAGCAAACGTAAAAGACCGGAAAAGGATCAGAACGAAATCGTTACCGTCTTTAAATTATACAGAAAATTATTTCGTTCCGATCCTTTGACAGCCTAAATACGTAGCACATTTCGATGCAAGAGCAAAAAATTTTTTTTCGACGAGGGTAAAAGTTGGAGCCCGAGTGAAACGAGGGTGACAATCACCCGAGTTAAAAAGAAATTTTTACACGTGTATCGAACGACTTTTTTCATAACAAGTGCCTTAAAAAGAGAAATTAACGCACGATAAACTTACGCAAAGTTTACTTTTCCGCACTAGTTAGGATTTTTTTTTAAATGTTCCATGGCGAAAATGTCTTCGAATTTACCTAGAGTTTCCGTCTGTACGAAGCGTAGCAACTACAGCCCTTATTCATTACATCTCCAAAGTTAGCAGACCGCTAAGTATTGTTTGTTCCTTTCGGTCTTGTAGACATATTGATAAGATCGAAAGGGACTAAGAATTTTTATCGGATTGTTAAGTTAGGAGACGTTTATGATAGGAATAAGGTTAGACTTAGACACTAACCTTAAAATTCTGACATAGCCCTATGTCTGGGAAAAGATGTAGGTAGACTAAGGTAGTGGTGTGGCTAATACACCATTTGGGTATGAATTAATTTTGGAAATCGATTTTGGACTGTATAGGTATCTAGAGGAAATTTTAGTTATTTTTAATTTTTATAAAAGCACGGCACGAGTGAAACGAGTCTCAAAAACTAAGTATTAGAGAAAGTAAGGATGCTCAGCGCACTGACCTGGTCTTAAATCCTTGGGCTGCAGGAGCGTCTCGTTCCAAAGCACTTGTCAACAGGCCTGTGACTGTCTCTCACCACTTAATTTCACTGCGCGCGCGCGATGGTAGCTACTTGCCATAAAAACTTGACATTACACTAATTTAGGATTATTCAAAATAATCATCATTATATATGATGCGTGCGGGACGCTCTCGATTTAGGAACTGGTGAGCCAATATGGCTGCCCATAAAAAATCCGTCCAGAGAGACGGAAATACGGCCTCATGCGCGTGAGCAAAGGATAGGAGATGCGGGTGGGCAAACTGCGTTTCACAAGTACCTTCATTTTAATTATGAAGAAAATCTACCTTAAAACTACAAATATAAATTTGATACCCAACATCCCCCCGGCCTTGAAGGAACCCTTCAAAAGAAAGAGGAATGAGCCAAAATGCTCGAACATTAATCCTAGCCTACAAGTAAGGTCATTGTGCTAAGTTAATTCTAATATGGGGTTTAAAAAAAATCATTTAACCTAACATCTTAACCAGCTTTAATTGCTACAAGTAGATAGGATACACAATAATTGTGTGAACGCGTAAAAATAAAGTAAGAATAGAAAAGCTAAACTATCTTATTTTCTATAGATAAGTACGTCGGCGCTAGACGTGTGTTAATAATAACTACTACAAATATATAACTAAAGATAAGACTCCTATTGAGTCGGTAAAGGACATAACCGGATAACCGGACGTCTGTAAGTACCGGTTTTAGTTTTGACATCTGCTACTCGTATAATTCCGTCTTGACTATTAGGGAAAACGTTGGTTATTATTCCTAAAGGCCATTGCAACGGCGGTGCGTTGTCAACAATTAATATTACCACGGTACCTACTTTAATAGGATTTGTGGGTGTGTTCCATTTTTCACGTTGTTGCAAATTATGTAGATATTCTGTTCGAAATCTTTTCCAATACGACTGCACCAGCGAGTCCATTAGTGAAAAACGGGACAACAGATTTGGCTGTTCGTCTGACAAGTCAGCGGCGGGTAAAAATTCCAGCGGTGAAACGGTTAAAAAATGAGAAGGAGTGAGCGCGAGAGGTTCGGACGGGTCAGAGCTTAAAGTGTACATGGGGCGACTATTAAGTACTGATTCTATTTGAATTAAGACTGTGGTCATCTCTTCAAAAGTTAAGATCTGTTTACCGATTACTCTGAACAATAGCGATTTGGTGCTTTTTATGTTAGCTTCCCATATACCCCCGAAATGACTAGCTGTTGGTGGATTCATTTTCCATACTATGCGATGTTTAGCTAGTTCATCGTTAAAGTTTCGAAAATATTCGTCCGATGTTAAAAAATCGTGAAGCTCTTTAAAATAAGCTTTAGACGATACAAAATTGGTACCGTTATCGGAATAAAGAAAGGCACAAGGACCTCGTCGCGATATAAAGCGATTAAAAGCGTCTATAAAACCTGCGGAAGTTAAATTTGATACCAATTCTATATGAACTGCTTTTGTCACGAGACAAATAAAAAGACATATGTAAGCTTTCACGCTACGGACTCCGCGCTTTCTATAAGGAGTGACATAAAGGGGGCCCGCATAATCTACGCCTGTATGCATAAAAGCTTTGCATTCTTCTAAGCGACACTTTGGCAAATCAGCCATTGGAGGAAAAGTCGGCTTAGGATTGAGTTTAAAGCAACTGTTACATTTTTGGGTGCGTAGTCTAACGATACGACGTCCGGAAAGAATCCAATACCTGTTTTTAAGTATACCTACTAATAACTGCGGCCCTGCGTGCGAGTTTTCGCGGTGATAAAAATCAATTAAGAGCTCAACGACGCGACCTTTTCTTGGTAATATTATTGGATGCTTGGACGCGTAATCTAGCGACGAGTTCGATAGGCGACCTCCGACGCGTAAAATTCCGTCAGATAGAAAAGGAAAAAGTTTCTGTAATTTTAAAGAGCATTTATTCCCTTTCGATAAAGATTTGATATCTTCTGAAAAGTATGTACTTTGAACGGCTCGTAAAATTGCGAGCTCCGCAATATTTAAATCATTAGCGGTGATTACATCATTTAGCGGCAACTTCTTCACAAAACGAAGGACGTAAACGGTAGTCCGAAGAAGCTTATTCCATGAGGAACAGCGAAGTGCGAGTGACAAAATAGGGTTGTCGATTTCAGTGACTACAGTAGCCACATGAGCCACGATTTTCCTCTGCTCCGGCAGCTGCGACTTGTTTGGAACGAACCTTTGTATAGGCCAATTTTGTATAGGTTCCGATAGCCAAGCCGGCCCCTTGAACCAGAGCTCGTGTTCGAGGAGTTGCGAGGGAGTAAGTCCTCGCGAGACGCAGTCGCTAGGGTTTTGAGCGCCCGCGATGTGGTATAAGTTGTCAGGTGAAATATTAGCCTGAATTTGAGAAATGCGGTTAGCGACATAAGTGTCAAACCTATGCGGTGAAGCGACCGACCAACATAAGGCGACCTCCGAGTCAGAAAAGGCGTAAATGTTATTTATTTCATGCCTACTCGACATGGTGTCGTGAACTTCTTTGAGGAGTCGAGAAAGAAGTAATATTCCACAAAGTTCCAAACGAGCGAGTGTAATTGTAGGCTTAGCTGGTGAAACTCTTGATTTCGAGCAAAGCAACGTCACCACAGGGGGCTCGTTATCATTGACGACGTGCGAATAAATCACACAACCATATGCGGATTCACTCGCGTCGGAAAAACCAACCAGTGTAACTTGAGACCCGGCTTTAATGCCTGTATGTCGTGAAAACTTTAGATGCGATATCAGAGGTAGCTCTGACAAATACACTTGCCACAGCTTGACAATATGAGGGGGAGGTACCTCGTCCCAATCTAAGGAAATCAACCAAAGTTGCTTAATTAACAATTTAGCATATAGAATAACAGGTCCGACCAACCCTAGTACATCGTATAGACGCGCGGTTGCCGAGAGTATGGCACGCTTGGTACATACCGACGGCGGACTCGAAATATCGAAAATAAAGCAATCTTGCACGGGCAACCATTTTAAACCTAAAATCTTAAACGTATTTCCATCGTCGAAAGAAATAGATTCAGATTGGCGGTGTGAGTCTGGTATGTGCTCGAGAAGTTCTTGCGAGTTCGAAGTCCATTTAAGAAGGTCGAAACCACCGGCTTTAAAGAGAGCAATTAACTCATTTGCTGTCTTGACAGCTTCCCCTAGCGAGGAAGAAGAAGAAGCGAGATCATCCATATATACATCTCTTTCTAGCACAGCGGCTGCGTTTGGCCATTTGTGGCGCTCATCAGCGGCCAACTGCCGCAAAGTGCGAATTGCCAAATAAGCTGAAGGTCGGAGACCGAACGTCACACGCGTGAACGTCAGGACCTCAAGCGGGTCGGTGTCCGAAAACCGATATATAATCCGTTGATACTTACGGTGCGGTGCGTTTACGTAAATGCATAAGTACATTTGTTTTACGTCAGCAAAAAAAGCTATTTTGTAAATTCGAACATTTAATAAAATGTGAAAAATATTTGCCTGTAAGTTACTTCCTGTATACAAAATATCATTTAACGAAAGGCCGGTATCAGTCTTTGAACTGCCATCTAGGACCGGTCTCACTTTAGTACTAATTTTGTCGTTTCTAATCACCGGTGAATGTGGTAAAAAGAAACCTGGAGTGTCGGACTCACAAGGCGCGGTGCGGACTAAGATACCTTTGTTAAGGTAATCGTGGATAGCTTCGTCGTATTTCGATTTAAGATCGTGATTCTTCGCGAATTTCTTTTCCATCATCATCATCATCCTAGCGTAGTTCCCGGTTGCGTTCGGGGCCTGCGCCTCGAAGCCCGGGGTCCGCTTTCCGGCTCTTCCTCCTCCACTTCGCACGGTCTTCCGCATCCTTTTGAGTGAGACCATTGGCACGCATGTCATCCCGTACGACGTCAAGCCAGCCCTTCTTGGGTCTACCCCTTCTACCGGGTCCTGGCGGCGGCGGCATGGCAAGACATTTGTTCCCCACGTAGTTAGCCGGTCGTCGTAAAACGTGGCCGTACCAGCGCAAACGACACTCTTGCAGCTTATCTGCTATGTCACGGACATGAAGGCTGCCGCGGATGCGGGAGTTCCTAATGCGGTCTTTCCGCGTAACGCCACACATCCACCGCAGCATGTTCATCTCCGTGACACGCAGCTCCTGCTTGTGTCGCTCAAGCACAGGCCACGCTTCGCTGCCATACAAGAGGACAGGCCTAATGATGGATTTATAGACCTGTCCTTTCAGCTTAACCGGCATTTTAGGGTCACAAATGACACCAGTCACCTCACGCCACTTAGCCCAGGCGGCTGCAATACGGGCTTTGACGTCGAAATCGATTTCCCCGGACGCGTGAAGTACAGATCCCAGGTATCTAAACTGGTCCGTCCGCTCGACCTCATCTTCGCCTATGCGGACGGATGTGGGATCCTCTGTATTGCAGGTCAGGTACTCAGTCTTCGCCACATTTAGCTTCAGACCGCCGTTCTCAAGCGACCCCTTCCAATCGTTCACGCGTCTCACCAACCGTCCTCTGTCCGAATCTGCCAGCGCGATATCATCGGCGTACATGAGCAGCCACGGGGGTTGCTCATGCACGTTATTCCGGATGTCTACGGACAGTACGTCCAGTATCACGCTGAACAGAAACGGACTAAGGACGGAACCCTGGTGTACCCCGACGGTGATCGGGAAGGGTTTCGTGTCGCCAACAGCAGTCCAAACCACAGAGTCGGAATCGTGATACATGTCCCGAATAATACCAATATAGGTTTCTGGCACCCCTTTGGACCGCAGTGCCCACCAGATCATCACGCGAGGAACACAGTCGAAGGCCTTTTGCATGTCCAAGAATAAACAATGCAGAGGCGTATTCTTCGTCCTGTATTTCCCCATGACGATCCTTAGGGCAAAAACAGGGTCCATGGTCCCATGACCGGGGCGAAAACCATATTGACACTCCGAGACAGTACACTCCTGCCGGATCCGGGAGTCGACTATCCGTTCAAGAAGCTTCATGGTGTGGGACATGACCTTTATACCGCGGTAGTTACCACACTCCTGCACCGATCCCTTGCCTTTGAAGACTGGAGTAATAATACTCAGTCTCCATTGGCTCGGGATTTTGCCAGTGAGGAGTATCCGGTTAAAAAGGTTAGTTAGGATGCCCACACCATGAGGCCCCAGCGCCTTCCAGGCCTCGATAGGGACTCCATCGGATCCGACAGCCTTTCGATTCTTCATGCGGCGAAGAGCACTAAGGACTTCCTCAGGCGTTACCGGTGGCACTAGTCCTTGATTCGGAGGGAGGACCGGTGGCTGCACCTCTTTATGCTGCTTATTCAGTAGCTCGTGGAAGTACGAGCGCCATCTCTCCTTCACCGCGAGGTCCTCGCATAACAGGAATTCTCGCGAATTTCTTTTCCAAAAGTAAAAAACGTCTCTTAGCGGTGTTAAGCGAGTCTCCTAACGCGGTAGGGTCGTCTTTAAACGGAAGATCCACAGAATAACTGCCGTCGTCATTACGGACAGTGGTTGAAGTATAAATATCCTCGCATTTCTGATCTTCTGGGCTCAAAAACTTACGCGTGGGTATTTCTTCTACAGCCCAGAAGTTCTCAACTAGTTTATGCAGCGGATCGCTAGTAAAAGCGCAGAAGGTGAGAGATGCGGTATGCGAATTCGCGATAGCGGCGTCGCCCATTATTAAATATCCGAGTGTCGACTCTAAAGCGGTAGGTATTCTAGGGTCTGGATTCATGATTTTCTTGCCTGAGAATATTTCACAGAACACATTAACTCCTAAAATAACATCAATGGGCCCCGGCTCCGAAAAGTTATCATCAGCGAGTATGAATGAGGGTTTTCGATAATTTTTCTGCCACCAGGGCGGCGCTTCGTACGCACCTGGTCTCGACAGCTGTCAGGTTCATACTATTCATAGGCACCTGGGCCTAAAATATTGAAATTCTATTTTATTTGGAAGAGAATTGATTTTGTAATGGATTACGACTAATACATGGTCGTCGAACTGAAGATTGAACTCTAAAACAGGCGCTCAAAGTCACTGGTATTCAAAATAATTACTATAACTTTGTTAATTTCATGAGAATTGACTTGGAACTATTTTATTCATTTATTTTAGGTAACAATATGACTAAAGTAATGGTTTTCAGAATAAATAAACCTATAAATATGTTGAAAATTAAATGCGCGTATTTATTTTGACAGTTCGTTATATGGTCGCCTCAGTGCTGCCATCTCACCTCCCCATAGCGGCAGAATTTTTTATTTAATATTGTAATGATAATAATGTATTATAATTTAATTTCGCCA
Source organism: Thaumatotibia leucotreta (assembly GCA_025490895.1). Classification (NCBI taxonomy): domain Eukaryota; kingdom Metazoa; phylum Arthropoda; class Insecta; order Lepidoptera; family Tortricidae; genus Thaumatotibia; species Thaumatotibia leucotreta. The sequence goes on from JALPQI010012074.1 coordinate 24,775, forward strand.
ATGCTCTCCACTATTTGCATGCCTAATTTATGGTTGAACGCACTGGACCTTACGTATATTTTGTTATCACATTTTACTGTGTTCGAAGCAAATAAAAATCTTTGAATCTTTGAATCTTTGAATCTTTGAAAAAGTATCAAAAACCCTCATTGGCTAACAGCGTCGATAGCCTCTTTACTTAAGGGCGCGTCGGGCAACGGCGTTGTTAAGCGGTCGGCGACCAGCGGTTTTATAGTATATTGGAAAGAGTCGTCCAATCGAGAGGCGAAGGTAAGCTCAGTCTTACCTTTTACCTGAAGAACCATTTCTCCTATACCAGTAACTTCAGTTAAGCGTGGCGGCATCTCAATAGGAAGAGAGAGGCGCTTGCAACATGCGATAGTTATATAGTCTGACATGGAGCCAGGATCTACTAACGCGCGTAGATAATGAATGCGGTTGAATTTATCAATGACTTTTATTTGTGCCGTAGCGAGCATTGCTGTTACTTCAAAACAGCTGTTGCTATCGAAAGCGACCACACACACAGGTGCGGAAGGCGGTAGGCTATTTTCGACCTTAACTGCGACAGTTGCAGGGTCTATATTAGCCTGAGCGGGCGAATTATTGTGAATCTTACCCGATAAGGCGGGAGTTGAATCACAAGCGGTAGCGGGTGCGGTAATAACAACGTTATTTGTCGTTAAATAATTGTCAGTAGCGACAGTAGCGGGCGGTGACACCACTGCGTTAAGAGCGCAGAGAGATTTTTCTTTCGTGTTGAAATGCAACAACGAATGGTGCCTTAAAGAACAATGCGAACAATTACGCTTAGTGGACACATTACTGCGATCGCCAATCCGCTTGCCCAGCGTGGCGATTATGGGCATTTACCTCCTAATGCGTCTATACGCATAGTTAATAGGAGAGGCCTACGTCCAGCAGTGAACTATCATAGGCTGATGATGATGATGATGATGACGCTTAGAGGTACAAGCTAAAGTTTTATGCTTTGCACTTAAGCAATTGTTGCAATAAGAGTTCAATTTAATAAAATTGAATCTCTCATGCGGCGTCATCTTGATAAAAGATTGACATGAGTATAAATGATCGTGTTTACTATTGCATAACGAACATTTATCGCCGGCGCTTGTGCGGCGGGCCGCAGCTGCGCCAACAAAGGGTTTAGGTATTAGTTTGTGCGGGGTGCGAAGTTTATAGGTATTGTCAACCTGCGGTTTACTATTCGATGCATTCGGGGAGCGACTTAAAACTTTGTTTTGCTCTTTGACGAATTCAATCAAGTGTTGATAAGTAGGTATTTTTTCCTTGCGGTAGGTAATTTCAAACAACTTAATTGTGTCGGCGTCTAACTTTTGCAGAGCTAAATGTAAAAGCATAAAATCGGTTAAATCATTTAATTTTAACTGCTTAAGCGCTTCGACAGATGAATTAAATTTATTAATAAACGAATCTAAGCTAGTTGCATTCGTCGCGGTCAATTGTTTAAAACTTAACAGCTGATTGAGATAAGCCGAAGCTAGCGAGCGCGGGTCATCATACTTCTGTATCAATGCATCCCAAATGATTGAATAGTTTTCCGCGGTCGTAGGCAAGCCAGCGCACACGTTGGCGGCGTTGCCAGTTAATTTGCCAACTAAATAGTATACTTTTTCGCTATCAGTTAGCGAATCATTTTCGTGAATAATACTTTTAAACTGCTGATAAAACAGCGGCCAATTTTTGCAGTCACCATCGAATGAAACTAACTCCAATTTAGGTAGGCGGCATTTCGGTTTAGAAGGAGAAACCGGTTCAGGTGGAACCTTAGTTTCGTTATCTATCAGAACTTGCTTGATGTAACAAACCATTTCTTCAAAAGTTGTCCACGACTCGTAATCAACTTCACTGTCGGGGTTCATTTGCAGGTGCAATAAATTATATGACTCTAAGACTGCTTGATAATCATCGTGCATCTTATCTAAATTCAAAGTACTCGTGTGAAATGCTCGGTATTGAGACGGATCGGTTTCTGCTTTATAAGCAAGTTCCAAGATATTTTCAACGCGCTTGTATATAACATCGCGGCGAACTGTATATAAAGCAAGCTGGTTTCTATTAGTGTCATAGTCTTCGCTAACAAAAGCCTCACTGCCTTTTCTACCTTTCTTAGGACCCATTTTAATTGGAAACGAATATGCCGTTTAATAAAACTTGTATCCGAAATATACGAGAAATAATTATAGTTACGTATCTATAAATACGTAAATTAATCAGTAGGTGTACTGGTCTATGTAGGTATACTATTTAGCTAAGCAAGCGCGGTTACGCATATAATTATTTACGACGAGTATAATATGCGCGGTATAAAATATTTAAAATAAAATAAGCGGTTGAGTTCCTATATCAAGAGCGCGTGCGAGCGGAATAGCAATAGCGCTGCGGTGCAAACGTATTGAGGTGCGAAACGATCGGAATGACTGGAGTTACGAGCAATCCCGAAAGATCACGAATGCGTTTGAACAAGTAATTGCGTATTTTCAATATGGCGAATAAATATGTAATTTGCACAAAGGAAATATGAAACACGTGATTAGGTATTTTTGTCAAAAAATTAAAAATATATTTGGAAATAACCAACGATTTACCGTACTAGCAACGCGGAGCGAAAATAATATGAAATAGCCGCCGATGCGGGAAATAAAATACGATAGGTAATGACGAACTATCTCAGTTGCTAAGCACAATGACCTTAGGTATTTAATATCGGGAATTTAATGACAAAAGGAACACATCCGGTTCGAAGGACCACAAAATGGTGTGGCTAATACACCATTTGGGTATGAATTAATTTTGGAAATCGATTTTGGACTGTATAGGTATCTAGAGGAAATTTTAGTTATTTTTAATTTTTATAAAAGCACGGCACGAGTGAAACGAGTCTCAAAAACTAAGTATTAGAGAAAGTAAGGATGCTCAGCGCACTGACCTGGTCTTAAATCCTTGGGCTGCAGGAGCGTCTCGTTCCAAAGCACTTGTCAACAGGCCTGTGACTGTCTCTCACCACTTAATTTCACTGCGCGCGCGCGATGGTAGCTACTTGCCATAAAAACTTGACATTACACTAATTTAGGATTATTCAAAATAATCATCATTATATATGATGCGTGCGGGACGCTCTCGATTTAGGAACTGGTGAGCCAATATGGCTGCCCATAAAAAATCCGTCCAGAGAGACGGAAATACGGCCTCATGCGCGTGAGCAAAGGATAGGAGATGCGGGTGGGCAAACTGCGTTTCACAAGTACCTTCATTTTAATTATGAAGAAAATCTACCTTAAAACTACAAATATAAATTTGATACCCAACAGGTAAGTATATGCGGCTGAAAATGATGATAATTTAAATGTTCCCAGCATTTTTCAAGGGTTCTTTTATCTGTAACTTTTGTTGTCCACAGTGAGCGTTTCGGTCTGTACGAAGTGGACTACACGTCGGCCGCGCGCACGCGCACTGCACGCAAGTCCGCGCTCGTGTACAAGCACATCATCGCCAACAGGCTGGTGGATCACGAGTACGAGCCCTCTAGTCTGCACATCACCATCGACGAAGGACATTAAAATAACGATTACGACTGAATAATGAAGAAATAAATGCATTTTTAACAGACTTCATCATTTATTGTTGTTCCCCGATTACTCGAAGACGCTTAGGCCGATCGTCAGTGTTTGATAGATCCATAGGTACAATAGGTATTAAACTCAAATCAATTCATAATTTGAATTCAAAATACATTGCACTGATCCTTAGCACAGACGAAGGGTATACCTTCTAGTTGATCCCATTGTCATCGGGTCTAGATCTGATAACTGATCTGACAACGATTCCGACTGAATAATGAAGAAATAAATAAATAAATAAATATCTTGGGACATCTTACACAAATCAACCTAGTCCCACGGTAAGCTCAATTAAGGCTTGTGTTGTGGGTACCAGGCGACGATATATATCGATATAAATGCATTTTTACCGCTTCAAAATTTATTTATATCCCCGAATACTCGAAGACGCTTAGGCCGATCGTCAGTTTTTGATAAGGATCCATAGGTACAATAGGTATTAAACTCTAATCAATTCATAATTTGAATTCAAAACCCATTGTAGGTACTGATCCTTAACACAGACAAATGGTATAACTTCTATAGTTGATCTCATTGTCATCGAGTCTAGATCTGATGATGGAATTCTGGATAAATCGAGGGAACTCTTCAAATTTTGTAGGCGTATATGACATGTTTCATTTATTTTCGGAAGCTATTCAAATATTTGCGTCTACTAGAGAATGTCTCAAGTTGGTGAGCTGATGATAGAAGGTACTACTCCTTAGCAATTATAGGTTTATGGAGTTGCCGCCGCAGTCCTTGTTGGCACAATAGGACAGGCTGATTTGATGGCGAAGGAGAGCACTGAATCCGGTCCATCGGCCTTCACGGGCTTGACGCGTTGCTATCGAGCCTTCGGTTCTCTGACTCCACTTATTTAGATATTGGGATGGCAGCTATGCTATTCTTTTATTCACACATTCGAAGCTGCGTTCATCAACGAGCTCGACGACGAGACAGCCTTCACTTCGACATCGAGCGCAGCGCTGCGAAAAACGGTATTCACTAACGTAGAACAGCTCGTCCGTCGAACTGTAGGCGGTAACTCTCGACGCAGTGTAGTTCCAGCTCAACGCCGCATTCGTCGCCGAGCGATAGTGTCGTTTAAAGTGCATTAGTGAATACCATTTTTAGGCTCGACGCTGCCGCAGCGCTGACACAGCGCTGATAGCAAGGCGGTTTCCTTAGTGAATAGCACTACAGAACGTTTGGTAGAGTTGCTTCTTCAGACGCAGCTCGGCCGCCGGCCTCGCTTAAAATTACTAGACGCTTGGGCCCTCGGAGTGAAGATCCGGGCCTTCAGTCGTCCGCGAGGTCGGCCTTCGGCCCCCTACCCTGAAGCTCGCTTAACGTAAATTTGTATCAATTGCTTCTGGTAATGTTTCGGCACTCCCGTTCCTAGTAACCTTTCATATATGATTATCTCGGTGATAAAGTCCAAAATGGTACGTGAATCAATTTCTTTTACAAAATTAATAAAAAGACTGAGTGATGAAAAATACAACTACTACTAAAAGACACTATGTACACTTTAATCCCTTGGTCAACTCTTACGGCAAAGTGTTGATAATTGTATATATCAAATGTTTTTTTTATTATGAATGATTTACTTTCACAAGTTGCACAAGTGTGTAAATAATTGATTTTCTTAATTTAGTCGCGGAATATCGATATTTACATAAGTACTTAAATTTTATTATATCTCGCATCGTACTCGTATTACAAGGTCATCGAGAAGACTTCGCTTAAATAATAAATTTTATGCAAAGTTTTATGTTAACATGTAAAATGACACTAATTATAATTATAAATCTGTATAATTTTAATTGGCACATAATAAAGCACGACGTAGAATCGATAATCGTGAGGAGGATATCGCGTAAATGTATACAAAAAGAGTCATCATCATCAACAATTAATCGCCATTAGATATATCGAGCGGTCAGGGGTCTGTTTCTCAAAAACTTGTGACTTGTCATACAAGCGGAAGTCCTTGGGCCTATTTCTCGAAAGCTTATAAGCGGCCCTTATCTTATTATGATGTTAAAAAGAGACTTCCATTTCTATTACAAGATACAAGCTTGAGTGTGGCGTGGGAACGGATTAAATGAAAGGCATGTACGTTTACTTAAGCGTCTGTATTACGACTAACCAAGGAAAAGGAAAACAAGCATACTTATACCTATAATATTTATGTTCTTATACTATGCTATATGTTACGCACACCACATGAGAAACGGGCCTCTTATCTGAAACGGGCCCCTGGGTGCTCACAAACATCTGACCAGGATGCTTAGCCAAGTTGCCAATCGCAAACGCTTAGTACTTAGTAGCATATCGCAGTTTTCCCTCTCTGTCACTCTTTCGTATTAGTACGACAAAGACAGTCAGCTGCCTTGCGTTTTACGATTGACGATTAAGCGCTAGCGATTGGC
>JALPQI010012075.1:0-41281 GCA_025490895.1 Thaumatotibia leucotreta
TTTGCATTCAACAAAAACATAGATGATTTTGTGCTGAGTAACTCAAACGCTACTACCTACTTACTTATTTTTTAGACATTCAATGTATCATGCATAAGAGTTGTTTTAAAATAAGTACATGCAAATAAACATCTGGGTCGTAGAGTTGGAGTGCGCATGGTGCTTATGGACGGTCACCCCGAGCAGCGTTTGTCATGGAGACAACCAAGAAATCGCGTTAAAAACCTCCAAAAGTTGCTCAGCGTGACAACCCTGTTCACCCCAGCCTGCTCCACGACCCAAATGTCACCCTGTAGAGGCATCCTTAATACCTACTATCCTAGCGGTCAATGAATACGGGTCAGGTGGGATTTTATCATAGGAAATACTGGAAACGTGCTGATTAGTGTAGGTTGACGACTAGTTTGATTTGTGTAAGATGTCCAAAGATATTTTATTATTTATTTATTTATTTCAAATATATATTGAACACAGTATCATTTAACAGCAGCAGTGGGACATTATACAGGCTAAAATATTATTGATATTATTATTTAAAACAGTAGAAGTGATTTTTCTGAAATTTTTACCCAACCTAAAAAACACGGAACTTTATCTATCGTTAGACGACCCCGTAGATATAAAAATGACAAGTCATAATTATTAAACTCGTAATTATTACCATACAATTTTGGTACTTTTTAAAAGTTCTAGTTTTTGTCCCTACAAACCAATCAAATTATGATGCCAATAAAGCCTAATTTAAAAAAAAGGTTCTACCTAGGTCGCGTTTTATAAAGTTACAATTTACAATTTTGTTTTTTGCATCTCTTTCAACCCAATATGTGCGTGCAAAATTTCATGTTTGCATTATTTTCTTTAAATTCATCTGATCCGTATTCATTGACCGAGAGTATATTACTCGTACGACGCCTACTGTAACTCATTCACAAGTACACCAATGAAGTACCTACATCAGAATATTTTCTTCGGTTACCGCGAGGATTACTCATGAAAAATAACTATGAAAACGGATAAACTCGCGTATATTAACTACTAATCAAAATTGTATGTTTCGGTTTAATGCATGATGATCTTAATTAAGATGTACTACAAATGTTTTTTGAAAAGAGTTGTCCCGCTGAGTTTCTTGCCGGTCCCAATTTTGGGATACCTTCCTAACAATACAATCATACAAAGGAAGGAAATACTTCTCAGGCAGTGGCATAGGGATAGAACCGGCGTAGATTATTTATTTTGTCTCTTGTCTTCATTCTGAAAATATTTGTAATGAATAACTAGCTTAATTTGCAAATTTTGTATGTAGTTACATCCACCCTTAAAATTTATTGTCTGTGGTTTAGTAATTTTTCTTTGGTGGGTAGTTTTGTACTTATCTTTCTTATTTTGATGGAGGTAGATCTATCAAATTTCCTCCATTGTCAGTCATCCGCAGACCACGAACCCTGTAAAGTGTTCGAAACGTCGGAATGAAGTTAAAATTAGTTAATATACGCGAGTTTATCCGTTTTCATAGTTTTATTTCATACCTACATCAGTTTCAGAAGGCGTTGAAAATATCGTAATTAGAGAAAATTAGAATAGATCCTGAAGTATAGACTGAAGTTTAGATGGATTAGAAGACTGTTTAGTGCTTAAACATGTCATAATATTGTTTGCAAGTTATTAAAATATGTGATGGAGGCTTATACTTGTCATTTTATAAAACTATATAATATATCTGCACCTGCTTCTAATTGGTCTAATGAGGGTTATCTCGAAAACGTATGCCAATAGTTGGCGCCACTTAGAGGTAAGGTCCCGCTAAGAAACACAATTATCTAGCTCCAAAGAAAAAGTAACTAGAAGGTATTTTTGTTTTATATAATTTTATTAACTCATACAAAACATCTAAACACAAACTTATAAGTGCACTGACAATTTAGACAAGTTTCTGGACCGGACGCCTCAGTGCTGCCGCTCTGGTGAACGTCATTTCAGAAATCAAAAATAAAAAAAAATCAAAAATATTTTATTCGATAGCTTTAGAAGTAATAACAATATCTACACTGGTGCCTCTTTTTAAGTGTTAATACACTTGTGCTAAGAGAGCACCGCTCATCCAAAGAGTAATTAAGAAATACATTACAATCTTAGGCTATGTTCTTAAGAATACAAAATTTAAAGTAACAAAAGTATCAAGTTTAACGCAGTAAACTTTATACATTGCAATATAATTTTAATCCTAGACTAACTCAGGGTATGTGTGTGGTGTACGTGCGTGTGTGTGTGTGTGTGTGTGTGTGTGTGTGTGTGTGTGTGAGTGTGCATGCGTGTGTGTGTGCATGCGTGTGTGTGTATGTGTTTGTTGTGTTCCGTATGCGTGCATATATGTTTGGGTCTACATTCAATGTTCGCTATACTTATTTTGAAGCAAGTTTTCTATGTCATTATAGTTTTTAGTTTTTAGCCACTTAGTTAATTTTTTCTTACACTCGTATGTAGTACAGGAGTGAATGTCGATGTGTTTGTTTATTTGATTGTACAAATTGCTAGATTGTGTCTGTTGCTGTCTTCTGGCAAATGCAGTTTTCACTGTAGATGTTTTAATTACATTTGTCCTTTTCCTACGTGTGTGTGTGTTTTCTGCTTTGTATGCGGTTCGTTTGTGTGTTTTTATAATAAGGTTTAGAATATACAATTTCCTTACTGATAGTAGGTCACAAAGTGAATACAGTTCGTTTGTGGAGTATCTGAACGGTTTATGGTGCATTACTTTTAGAAGTGCTCTTTGAGATCTTTCAATCTCAAGAAACTTAGTTTTGGTTGCCCCACCCCATACAGAGATACAGTATGTGATGACTGATTGAGCCAGCGACACGTAAACTTGATTTAGCACAGTTCTTGTAACTACATGTCTCAAATTTTTGAAAGTCCAGATTAATTTGCGGATCCTGTTCATTATGTTCTCAACATGTAGATGCCATGTAAGTCGCTGGTCAATCGTAACGCCAAGATATTTCGTGTGATCGACTTTGTGAATAGATGGGCAGGAGCAGACTTGTGGGTTGCAGCAATTATGAATTTTTAAAGAGAATTCGTTTCTTGGTTGTGAACGTTTAGTATATTGATTTAAACTTTCACGATTATCACTCATATTTTAAAGACAAACGGGTCTTAATCGCGTAAACTTACGTTTAATTATATCCTGACGTAAGATATAATTAAACGTAAGTTTACGCGATGAAGACCCGTTTGTCTTTAAAATATGAGTGATAATCGTGAAAGTTTAAATCAATATATTGTAAACCGGTACGGGCCGGAATTAGCAATTAAACTTAAACGTCTAGGATGGTTGCGGAAAAAACGAGTGCGCGTATTGACATCGTTGTCATTTTTAATTAAGTGTCGCGATTCGAACGTACTACCTACGTGTGTAAGACTAAAGCCGCGTAAGGATATACCGTTTTCTGCGAACATCCTAAGTGCTGCAAGTATCCGCCTATTGAAACAGCAAATAAGAAATCATGTCGCGGACTTGGACAGAGTGCAGTGCGAGTTATACGGGTTGCATAGTGCGTGTAGTGCAGTGTTATCATGTAGTGATTTTGATGTGTGGGATCGGATTACCTTCGAACAAGCGGAGCGTATTTTGTATTATAGAAGTGAGGTACATAATAGAAAATACGAAAAGTTGCTGTATCGATATGGAAATAACGAGACTGCGGGTGGAAATCGTCGTGATAAAGTCACCTCCACGGTGATTAATTTATCGACCACTGTCATTGAAAAAGCGACCGTCAGTATACTTGAAAAAGGGTTGAATTTCGCTTTGACACCCAAGCGGATTCCATATGAGACAGCGACCTGTAGTGTTGAGGAGGCAATAATGCGTAACAGGGTTCCGTCTAGCGATGCCGAGGTTCTTAGACAGGATGTTGCGGTTATTTTGCGGAAGGCTACACTACCGAAGAGCAATGTTACTGCAGATGAGCGATCAGCTCTGAGGAACTTGAAAGCGAATGAGAATATACTGGTTCTGAAGGCTGACAAAGGGAACGCCACTGTGGTCATGGACTCAATCGACTATGACGCTAAGATTCGGGTTTTATTGAGTGACACTAGCGTCTATAAGTCTGTCTCATATGATCCCACTGCCAGAGTTACGCGTCGGATTAGGGCTGTCATCAGGGACCATGAGGTGTTATTTCAGGAAGACGTCTTTAACCGTTTGTACAAGCCTAAAACAGTGCAACCGCCGAAATTGTACGGGTTACCGAAAGTACACAAACCGAACGTGCCTTTGCGACCTATTGTAAGTCAAATCGCCTCGCCTACTTATGATCTGGCAAAGCATGTTGCGTCGGTGCTGCAGCCGCTTGTGGGAAACACGTCGTCTTTCGTGAAGGATTCCCGTCACTTCATAGACATTCTTAAGGACATAACGTTGGAACCAGGAGACTTAATGGTGAGTTTCGATGTTGAGTCACTTTTCACCAATGTCCCGGTTAAAGAGTGTCTAGAAGTAGTTCGAAAGAGGCTAGCTGACAATGGGATAGTGAGTTCTGTCATGGTTTTGCTCCGGAATTGTTTAGAAGGAAGCTACTTTTTATATCGAGGGGGGCATTATCTCCAGATCGACGGAGTTGCTATGGGTAGCCCTGTGGCACCGGTTTTAGCAAATATCTGGATGGAGCATTTCGAGGCCAGCATAGATCTGCAACCATGGGCAGTGAAATTATGGAAGCGATATGTCGATGATGTCTTCTGCGTTATGAGAGGTGGCAAGCATGAAGTTGAGCAATTACTCCAGTATCTCAATTCCATTCATACTAAAGTCAGATTCACATATGAATTGGAATCGGAGCGCAGTTTGCCTTTTCTGGACGTAAAGGTGATAGGTCGAGATGATGGTTCTTTGGCACACACTGTCTATAGGAAGCCCACACACACAGACAGGTATTTGAACGCTCTGTCTCACCACCACCCCCGGCAGCTTCAGTCTGTGGTTAATTCTCTGAAGAACAGAGCACATGACCTTTGTGACCCTGAATTTCTAGAAATTGAGATGTCGCACGTTCAGGAGGTTCTGAAGAGAAATGGCTACATAATGAACAGACGGCAACCCAGACGAACACCGAGGAAGAAACATCCAGATGTTGCAAGGCGACCGGCATTTTTGCCTTATGTCAGGGGTGTAACGGACAAAATAGGTACGCTTTTGAATAAGTATTCCATACCAACCGTTTACATGCCGTTATCAAAGGTGGCAGGGCATCTAAGGTCGCCTAAGGATGTTTTACCTTACCACACACCGGGCGTTTATAAAATCGATTGTAGCTGTGGTAGTTCCTATATTGGGGAAACCAAACGCACCATAGCGGAAAGGGTCAAGGAACATATCACGGCTGTTAAAAAGCGTCAAACGAATAAGTCTGCTGTGGCCGAGCATTTGTTGGAGTCCGGACCTAACCACTGGATTGAGCTCCATAACCCGAAAGTCCTCTCAACCGAGCGTATACATCATAGCCGAAAAGTACGTGAAGCTATTGAAATTAAGAAACATCGGAATTTTAATCAAAATGAGGGGCAAGGAATCTCATCCGCGTGGAATCCCGTGATTTACAAATGTAAGCGTGGTGAAACATCCATTTTAAAGCCATTGGATGTTGTGAGTGTTGTGTGTAGGCCTAGTGACAACCCTAGCCTAGAAGTGAATAATCAAGATCAAGTGCGGGTAGTTCGAAAAACCCGCGCAGCTCGAAGGTGTTGATACATTCTCTCGCCAGTCTGCCTGCGACCACGGGTGTAACGTCATGCCCGAAACGTCAGGATATAATTAAACGTAAGTTTACGCGATTAAGACCCGTTTGTCTTTAAAATATGAGTGAACGTTTAGTGTTGGAGAAGCATCCCTCATTGCCTTAACCATACTTACCATATATATTTTAATCCATTCCATAATTTTTGTATGGAATTTAAAGAGTCACAGCAATTAGTACCGTAGGCACAAGGATACTTTCTTGTTTAGACTTATCCCAAAATAAGGGGTGTACCGATAAAAAACTGGCCCGAACCCCTTACAAATCTATTTTTCACAGCTCTTTTTTTTTAAATCCCCACTGCACAGTTTCATGTTTTGCAGAAGTTACCTGTTTCTGGTGAATCTCCATGTTTATTTAAATATACCCCTGCCTTAGGTGCAGTAATCTCTGTGAAGGGAATTATATAACATGTTATGTGAATTTTACATGGGTCTTTAATAAATTATTTAATATACTATAAATCTTAGTATTTTTGGCATAGTTTTATGAAGCAAAATCAGGGCCAAAAACTAGAGGACATTAAGCATAAGTCAAAGATATTTTAAGGAACACGGGAAGAATGGTCAGACACAGTCCCATAATTTAGAAAATGAAAAGAAATGTTTGGAAAAGATAGTTTGGAAGAGGTTTCGAAGAAGCCGTACTCTGAGTATCGGAAATATTCGGCAGTACGAGTAGTGACACAAAAGTACTACAGTCGGCTAAGTTAAGCCCTCCTGGTTAATTTCCAAAGCTTGAAATTATAGCTACCTAACTGTATCGATTCGATTTTATTATTTGAAAGTTACAATTTTTTATCCCGATAAAAAATGCACGCTTTATGTCGTCGAATTTAAAATGTGCACTCAATATAGAATGTTATTAAGGAATTATCTCCTGAAACTTGTTTCTTTAGTCATTTCAAACAAATAAGGGGATTATGAGTATTTATCGCCGAATGCGTCCATACTCATACATAGGTCATCAATGTCATCATGTACAGCAGTGAACTGAGACAGGTTGATGATGATGATAAGCTAATCTTGCATAATATTAAAATACCTACTATTATTAGGTTATATATATGTACTTGTAATCTTAAGTCGTTACCCTGTTCTGGTTCGTTTCACCTGCACTCAAGTGTCACATGACACAAGATAAACAACGTAAGCTATCGGAAATATAGAAAACATTTGAACGGGAAAATAATAACACTGATGTGGCTTCCTTCCTTTGTTTTGAGATCTATTGTTCTAGATTAAGTCCATATGTATGGGAAGAGCATTGTTTTATGATGAACTAATATTTACAGATACTGTGACCTCTATTTGCATTGTAGTATGTATCAAGGTTAAGGTGATTTTCACTGGAAACAAAGCAAATTAAATTCGATTGTCGGAATTGTAATTTGCATACACCGTATCCATGGTCGGTTATTAGATAGGTAGGTACATATTTTACAATGTAGGGAAATATAGCTTATTTCTAGATTATTTAACATGTTCACCTCCGGTACTGTTTCACTAAGCGCTTGTACAATGCCAATCGAAATTATCTGATAGAAATCCTATGCCAGTGACACGCATGTGTGACCGAAAAAATCGTAAACCTATGCCGGCGACACAGCACTTGTGTCAAAAACTTTCGTATTTCTATGCCACTGGCATAGGAGTGAGAACTTGATTAATGCTAGTGGCATAAGAATAAGATTACTTTGATCACGTATGCGTGTCACTGGCATAGGAGTACAATTTTTTCGGTCACATATGCGTATCACTGGCGTCGAACGTACAGTTATGTACATCATAAATACGAATATTAGGATAAATTATGCTTTCCTGTGAAAATTGTTTACAAATTATTATTTAAGTTTTATAATTATATCCAAGCTTTGTGTTTTTGTTCAGTGGCGAGTGCTCGTTTATGTCTTTTATATGGAAGCTCTCAAGTCCAGCCCATTCGCCAATTTGCGCCTATAGAAAAAATGAGGCAAATACACAATCTTTTTATTTACCTGTTTGCAATAATAAAACATGTTAAAATAGACAGCTGATCTTAAAATCAAATAGTAAAATTTATCCCCACAAAGTTTTAATATATTTAGGTGCTTGTAAATACTTTCTATGCATATTTATTTGTCACTGAGGCTTGAGAAAGACAAGAAAATCTAAAAAGGTCGCGTTGTGCATTTCTTTATCGAAACCCGGTAAGTGAAGATAGCATCACTTAGTGTATTTCAAAAAAGGAATAGTAGTCATCAACTGGACTCTATATTTCCAAGAATCCTGAACCGATTTTCAAATATCTTTTATATCGAAAGTCGGGATCTGATTATGGAATCTTGGAGAAATCAGTTGAAGTCGTTTTTTAATTTGGTGATAGATAATGAATAATCTACCAAGATTCAATTATAATTATGTACCTACAACTGAACTTTTGTGCCAAGTAGTTTTGAATAAATCTTAACTATTTTTAACATTTTAAAAATTAGATTATACTAAATATTATGATTATTATTAATTTATTATACCAAAGAAGAAACACCTACTGAGTTCACTAGATCCAATCCACGTCCTCAGCTATCTACATCTAATTTTTAAAATGTGTATACATAGTAGTATTACTACTTCAAAAAACTTAATTTTTGCTGGTGGTAGGACCTCGTGCGTCTAAAGGTTCAAACCGAAAGAGCATTCAAAACCCAGCTAAAAGTTTGTCAGCCTCTGTAGCCTAGTTGGTAGTGACTCTGCCTACGAAGCTGGAGGTTTCGGGTTCGAATCCCGGCGAGTGCATTCTTGGTGTATTTATTTATCACAAATGTGAGTTCCTTGGTCATAGCTGTCTATGTATTTAAGTATCTATATATATATCGTCGCCTGGTACCCACATCACAAGCTTACCGTGGGACTACGTCGATTTGTGTAAGATGTCCCAAGATATTTATTATTTATTTAATCAAACAATTTCACAAAAAATATATTTTCTATGGTAAGCACATCTGTTACTACATTGTGGGACAAAAAATATATCTTTGACATATTTCTCCTCAATTTTCAGGTAGTTATATTTGCCGTAGCCTGCGCCGCTGCTAGCGCAGGTTACATAAGTCACGCCGGTTACGGTGGCCACAATGGTTACGCCGGTTACCGAGGCAATGCTGGTTACGCTGGCTACGGTGGCTACAGTGGTCTAGGCGGCTACGGTGGTCTAGGCGGTTACGCGGGCTATGGGGGCCATGGGAGCTATGAGGGCCATGAAGGCCATGGGGGCTTCGCTGTTGCGCACAATGAAGGCTATCATGGAGACTATAATGTAAGTTTATTTTGATTAACATAATTAATGTTTGTTTTTTAGGTAAACAGTTTGAAAAGCATGTATCTCTGCGACCATATACATATAACATGGACGTCTAACGCCGTCTCAAAAATGCCCCCATAAACAATTGTTCAATTGTGCCAAGATGGGCTGGACCTAGCGCTTTTCTCAACACCGCGCATATTTGAGCGCAACATCTTTGACAAATGTTTATAGAATATAGCCAATTAAAACTTTGATGGACCAATTACAACTATTTTTAAATGGCGGTTTAAGTTATTATAGGATGATAATGATATTCATTACCGTGTTGCATTGAAGAGGGGGTGACACTTGTCAACTAAAATTCAGGACCGTTTTTGAAAGGCAATTTAGTATGGCGTGCGGCTTCCATGTTTTATTTGTTCGTAGATGTATCTACATTTAATTTTATTGAGCTCAGTATTATGCTAGAATCTTCTCAGCTAGGTTAGGGTTAGCGAATGAGTGATAAGACTTTCATTGGCTTGGTTGCCACCTGAGAGCAGATTCTACTAATTTTACAGTAGCCGTACCATGAGCTACCGTGGCATTATTAATGCACATTTACTTTATATCCGGCTCGCTCGCGCCAATATACGTGTACGTTTGTAATTCAAAGGAAAAAGTAAAATCTTCATAAATATTACTCTGATAAAAAGCAAAAACTCAGCTTTGACTTGTGTATAAATTTATATACAAAATGCCCACGAGAAAGGGCAATGATTTTTACTTCGTAATCCCGAGTCTAAAAAAAGCATGAAAATGTTTATAATTATCTATTTTCAAATATGTATGTGACTCAAGTAACTAAATACCGCGTTAATTATGCTAAAAGCGAAGGATCAATGATGATCAAAGATGTATTTTAGTGTTTGAACGTATATTTAAATCAGTAGTATCTAATATTTTCTTCGGTTACCGCGAGGATTAATAAAACTATAAAAACGGATAAACTCCCGTTTATTAACTAACTTTAACTTCATTCCGAAGTTTCGAACACTTTACAAGGTTCGTGGTCCGCGGATGAATGAAGTTAAAGTTAGTTAATATACGCGAGCTTATCCGTTTTCATAGTTTTATTTCATTAGTAACTACTATCTGTCTGTCACAAACTTGAATAACCCTAAAATTAGTAAACGTAGAGAATCAGAGAGAATCAATATAATTGCTTAATTCTTCAAAATTATAGTGTTCGTCAAAATATACGCCGAGTTGACAGTAATGACCATTAGTGCTTGATATAAATTACGTTCCGGATACGTTGCAGGAAGCCGGTTGGGTGATTGTATGTTTGGTTCAGTATAACGTAGTTGTTGTATCATATCGGTATTTCGCAGTATAATTGCGTAAATAATTTACGGTCGCACTGGCATTTTAATGAGTTTCGAAAAGTTTATTACTTACACATCCTCAACTAGACAATGTTTTAATTAGGAGGTGTGTCAGAAAATAGATAAAAAATGTATATTTCAAGTTAGCCCGCTTTCACGGAGTAGTTTTATATTTCTGCCAATGTTCTTGTTTAAAGTAATGCTTGAGGTCCTTATGAGGAGATATAATAATGTATGTTGATTGCTCAAAATCCTTCTAAATACATTATGTATAAGGACCAGCTTATAATGCGTTAAGAAGGATTTTGAGCAATCAACTCTTTTAAAACATACCAAAACTGGCTAGGACTAAAAAACAATACGTCTTCGAATCGCTAAAGTTTGCTTTATATTTATCAGATTTTATGTTATTTTTAACTCGGTTACTACTTAATTACTTTTTTCCTCATTTCCTAAAACCTTAACCATAGCCCTTTTAACAGAAACGATATCCTTTCCTGTGCTCATGAAAGTGTATTTTTTTAATACAACAATTTTATAATTAGGTTTCATTTAAATCATTATTTCACACATTTTCAGGCGTATCCCAAGTACGCGTTCGACTATGCAGTGAAGGACCCCCACACCGGCGACCACAAGACGCAATGGGAAACACGCGACGGTGATGTTGTAAAAGGTAGATTTTTAGAAGAGACATAATAATTATGCCGTGGTTTTTTTCTCCTTCAATATAAGATACGCATTAAAACATATAAAAAATACATTGGAACTATAATTTAAAAAAATCTTTGTCTTAAATTGTGGACAGAATAATTAATACTTGTGATGTTATAGTCTTATAGTCCATAAAGTCAAAGATACAACATGTGTTCCGATTTGCGTTATTGTTAAATCCTGTATAAAAATAATAGCAATCACATTTGATATAACATTCACACAAACCTTTCAGGCGCATACTCGCTGGCCGAGCCTGACGGCACCACCCGCATCGTCGAATACACCGCCGACAAGCACAACGGTTTCAACGCAGTGGTCAAGCGCATCGGTCACGCCCACCATCCGCAAGTGCACAGCCACGGAGCACCTGGTTACTACGGATACCACTAGATGGCGCTAAAATCAACCACTACGTAGTTGTAGCAATTAAGTTATAGATGGCGTTAAGAATACGAAAGTAGGCGTTCGAGTTACCTTAATTCTGTGATAGATGGACGTTTAAAAAAATGTATACCCAACTGAGAAGTTACTGAGAAGGGTTTTACATAAATTTCCACTTTGTCAATAGAGATTAATTATCTTATGGAAACATAGGAAAAATAACCTTTGTTGACATAGTGGAAATAAATCCTTTTTAGAAAGACTCCTCATTTAGAGTCAACGTTTGGGCCAATTTGCACGTTCTAGGATTAATAAACTAACCCGGTGTTAACTGGTTAATCCCATGCATTGCTGATTCTCGTAACTGGTTAACCTGGGATATATTTTTGAACAGTATTTATAAATCTTTAATTATTAATACCAAACGTGCAAACTGAGCACGATTTTACTTTTACGAGTATTACAGCTGGGCTAATTGGGCACTTTTTAGTTTTACTGATAATACCGATAAACTCGATTTTCTAAGATATTTTCAGTGCACCACTACACATAATGCAATGGTCATTTACAAATTATAACAAACACCTAATTGGCAATGGCACTAAACATTGGGAATGTTTAGTGCCATTGCCAATTAGGTGTTTGTTATAATTCAGATTCAGATTTTATTATTTTTATTGTAGGTACCATGGTTATGATTAAAATTTTCGTATCCGTAAAACCAAATCAGTTTTTACACGTAACGTAAATGAAAATTAAATGTTATTATATCTACTTACGTGGAAATTGTGAATTGTTGAAGCCACATGTACATATAATTATAGTTAGTAGTACACGATAAGGTAACTCAAGTATGAGCAGTATGAGCGAATGTTTTTTTTACCTCTCGATGACAGAAATAAATAAAAGGAAGGAAACCAACCCTGAAAACGATAATTTGATTTTTATTTGTCACTAATTTGTTCCGATGTCAAAATCAAGATTTAATAAATCGACACCCAACGCTTCCCAATACAAAAATCATACATCACTGTTATAAAAAACAAGCCACGCATGAAACATCACTAAGTGGTAATTAATAAATGTTGGAATATGAATAGTGATTAGTTGATTACTTCTAGTATCTAAAATATTACTTATTCGTAACGCTAGACTGAGCTTTAGACAGCAAATCATCTACAAGTGCGCATAGTAATGTTATTTTCACCGACTTATCTGGGTAATAACTTATCAGTGAAAGAAAGTCTGCAATTGTTTTTCATTCTGGGTAGTTGATATAAGTAGAAGCGTTTGTCGGCAGTTTTCATTGTTCCTTCACAATGTTATTATTATGTATCTACACGGTTGTTGCTTTATATGTTTAATGGGACTTATCATACGTCCATCGTAAAAATAGTTTCCGCCATTACGGTAATTCGCCAACACAGAACCCATTTCTATCGTAGATCCATTTAAAGTAATTGGTTCGTGTAAAAGATAGAAAGTCTGCGATACATATTTGACTACGAGTAATTATAACTACGTACCCACTTGATCATCGGAAATTGTAGGCATGTCTCATTATTTAAACTTTATATGTAATACATTTTTTAATGGTCCCCATGAGGGTACAACCAGGTTGAAGGATTTTTATAAAATACCTATTATTCTTTTGCCTCTTGAATTACTTGGAGTCCAATGAACAAAATTGGATTTCAATTACACCTTCGAGTATTAATTGGAGTGTTTGAGTATTAACTTTCTTGTACTTAGATTTTTTTTTCTATAACAAAAGGAGAGTCCATGTAACTCCTACTACTTCAAATCTGCACATAGAAAAGTCAGTCACACACTTTTTGTGACGGTG
This sequence comes from Thaumatotibia leucotreta, assembly GCA_025490895.1. Classification (NCBI taxonomy): domain Eukaryota; kingdom Metazoa; phylum Arthropoda; class Insecta; order Lepidoptera; family Tortricidae; genus Thaumatotibia; species Thaumatotibia leucotreta. Next base: position 13,395 of record JALPQI010012075.1, read on the forward strand.
TCGATTAGTAGTCCTTGAGTTCCAAAATCTAACTTGTATAATGTGCATTTTGTTCACTAATAATCTCGTGTTATAAATATCCCAATATAGTCCTGTGTTAGGGAACATACCCATACTACGTGACCCTTTTTTAAGCTTTTTTTTGACCCCCCCTCCCCCTGGTGATCAAGCGTAGTATATGCCTCCTAGTTTTCACGTAGTATTTTTTGGTCTTTGAAAACGCGTACTACGAGGGTGCAGGCGTAGGTTAAATAGTAAATTTAAATTGTAGAATTGTACTTTTTGTTTTAAAAAAATTATATGTATTTTAGTACATTTATTAATGCATCAAGGGCGGTTAAAAAGGAGAGTGCCTCTGCCTATAAATTTAATTTTGTTAATAAAGCTTCATCAGCTCGAGTTTTCCAAAAGTCACGTGACAAGATACCAGACACCCCCCTCCCCCTGGTGACCAAGAGTGGTACTTTGACGGACCCCATCCCCCCCCCCTAAACAGATCCCGTAGTATGGGTATGTTCCCTTAGCACGGAGACGGTATTTCACATCTACCAAGTTCAATTTCAGAATGGTTGTTGTTTTCGTAATTGGCAATATCATAAACTAAAAAACCGGCCAAGTGCGAGTCGGACTCGCGCGCGAAGGGTTCCGTACCATTATAGATTTATTATTAAAAAAATACAGTTAAATCAACCTACCTCAAAAACTATAGGAGATCATTTACGAGTATCCAAACCAAAAATCGTTGATAGAGTCTATTAATGTGCATAACATATATTTTTTTTAGAATTTTATATCGCGTAGTTTAAAAAATAGAGGGGGGTGGAGACATTTTTCAGATTTTGAGAGCTTATATCTTGAAAACGATTTGCTTAGATAAAAATTAGATCTATAAACCTTCATATCATTTTCAAAGACCTTTCTATTAATACCCCACACGCTTATATACAACTAAAATTTATACTTACATCTGTGGAGGGCCCCCACCCCAATGGTTTTTTTTACAATTTAGTATCATAATCCTGTAGCGGTTTATACAACACATATCCTAACCAAATTTCGTTACTGTAGCATTTATAGTATACAGGGTGGTCCAAACCTTGACGTCAAAAAATTTTTTTTAGGTTCCCTACGTCATGGGCTATCAGAATATACCCCATGTATGTTAGCCAATTTTTTGTAGTTTTTGAGTTATGAATTTTTGAAAATTTTTTTTTTGAGAAATTCTGAAATGAAGAAATTTATTGATAAAAATAAACTATTGGCTTTTATTAATATTTTCTTTTTGTAAAAGTATTACTACAAATAAAGCATTTACTGACAAAAACATTAGCGTCCTCACTTTGATACAAGTAGGATAAAAAATACCAAATTCAAAATTTTACGTTAAAACGCATCAAAATAGCATTAATGTACGTAAATAAAAAAAATAAAACATATCCCAAGGATTTTTGGTAATCTAAAGACTGCCCTAGACCTTAAACCTTCGTAAAAGCAAAAAAAAAGTGATACTTAATGATGAGGATTTTTCGGAGTAGTCGGTCAAATAAACTTAAAAAAAAAACTTCTAAATATTTAATTAAAAAAAATATGAAATTTCGTCTGTTTTGTGGTATGAAAATACCACGACAACTCAATTTGTGTAGTTATTCAAGTCATTTTTTACAACTTTAAAATTTTAAGTTTTTTTAAGTTTATTTGACCGACTACTCCGAAAAATCCTCATCATTAAGTATCACTTTTTTTTTGCTTTTACGAAGGTTCAAGGTCTAGAGCGGTCTTTAGAATACGAATATTCCTTGGGATATGTTTTATTTTTTTATTTACGGACATTAATTCGATTTCGATGCGTTTTTAGCGTAAAATTTTGAATTTAGTATTTTTTTATCCTACTTGTATCAAAGTGAGGACGCTATTTTTTGTGTCAGTAAATGCTTTATTTGTAGTTATACTTTTACAAAAAGAAACTAGTTAAAAAACCCAATAGTTTTTTTTTTATTAATAAATTTCTTCATTCCAGAATTTCTCAAAAATTTTTTTTCAAAAATTCATAACTCGAAAACTACAAAAAATCGGCTAACATATATGGGGTATATTCTGATAGCTCATGACGTGAGGAATCTAAAAAAAAATTCTTGACGTCAAGGTTTGGACCACCCTGTATATGACGAATCTATAAGGGTTCCCTTTTTGCCATTTTGGCTACGGAACCCTAAAAAAGCAATACCTACTGATGTTGAACAAACCTAAAACACGTGTGGATAGTCATTTAACATTAGAATATACCAGCAAAATTTTAATAAAATTTTCTAAAACGAATGAATTAATTTCAACCATCCAAACTTTGGACCCGCGTCACCCCCAAAAACGTTGAATTTTGAAATATCCTTTCTTAGTTTCTCCTTTACGCCTTATTATAACTATGACCGCTAATTACGTACGTAAATATTAATATTGCTAAAAAAATAGTGAAATTTAGTATCAATTTCTACAAAAAATATTCATAACAAATATTTTCTCACTCCTATTCAAAAGCCAAACATGTATTTGAATATGTAATTTTTTGCAAATGTCGGATTCGGGGTAATGAATGGCGGCATGTTTGACCGAAACGCATCACACGCCACTCTTAGCGTTCACTTTCTTTGATTTGCATGTCTAGTTTCATTAGTAGTTACTGTGCGTAAACAATCTGAGTCACGTGAATCATTTGAATAGCAATTAATCGGACAAACCTATTCTTTCAACTTCGTTACGAAGAAAAAATAGAACGCAATAGTAGTAAAATCAATCAAAGCATTTATTTGGATATTTCTATTTAAGGCTGTACCAGAGTGTAAATATTTTGGTTAGAATTGGGAAGACGAGCTAAATATTTCCGTTTGACTGGGAATAAAGTCCCTAATTTTATTTTCATTTTGTACTACCTATTAGCGTAACCAAATATCATCAATTCTAAATATAAAAAAAGGTATAAGAAGCAATGTCTTCTTCTTCTGGGTCCTTTTCTAACGAAGGTTGGACAACATCATGGCTATTTAAAAACTGCATTAAGGAATAGAATAATCCACGAGTACTAGAACTGATGTTTTCTTATTTGATTAAATAGCACAAACATTTTGTCGCCGTTGACTACATAAGTACATGGGTTAATTTCATAAATAGTGTGCCTACATACATTTACAGAGCTACAAAAAATAAATTCAATAAAACATAATTTCATTATGTTGTATCACAGGTATCACACATTTTCGTAATCTTCCAAGCTATTATAGTTTTTTTTCATTGAGTTGTTAACTTATTCGTACATTTAAGATTGTACACATTCGCGAAGTAGCCAAAAATGAAAATAACTAACGTTATTCTGACTATTAGACGTTACATGCCCCCTTATTTATGAACACCTTATTGGATTGTTTATGACAGCAACAGTCTTCCGCTACAATTTATCGCTATACTTATTAATATTCTACCTGCAATAAATTTATGATATAGATATTAAATTGATTATTCTGCAATTTATTATCATTGGTGCATCCTAACGGTGATTGCAGTTGAGCATGTATGTGTGTGTGCGCATGTCGGGAGGTGTGAATGATGCGTTTATATATAGGTAGTAATGGACAATGTGGGGCGTCTTCACGTTCGCAACCTTGGATATGGACATGTTAACTAAATTACATCATAAAATGTAAATCTAACCAAAATAAAAAAAAAGTTGTAGTGATTTTGTTATTGTGGTGGTGACAAGTTACCTGGATACCGAATGTCAACGATGGCAAGAGTGCTTGCATTGCTGGTAGGTAGTTTATATAATACATTTTAACGTATTTCAAATCATATTTTTAAGAAAATAATGTTTACATATTTGTAGGCCCTCTTGGCACATCTATCAGTGTTAACATGCCAAGAAGAGACTCATGTCGTGGAAGAGGAAGAGAATCACGATGATAAACAAGTAAGTACCTAATTATAATGCCACAATTTGAATGCATCAATCATACTAGCACATCTTTGTGTTCTCGAGAGTTTTAAATAGTCGCGGATGAAAAGTCTTTCGGCAATGCTATGAAAAGTATTTTTTTGGTTTTTTACCGCTATGCTAGATTTCCATTTTTGCCTTTTTGTATGATAATATCAATTTTAACTTTTTACTGTTACTGCACTGGTTCCGGGAAATATGTAAATTTTAAATTAACATCGAATAATCCAATTGATTTAGGAAACACTTTTCTTTACTTAATACTATATTGTTATTGAATTATTTGGTTGGTTTTTGTAGATTAATTAGTTGTGTTGTCGCGTTTTTATTTCGATGAGGAGGTAGTGAGTTAGTTTGTTTTTATTTTTACTTTTTACTAACATTTGATCATTTTGCAACAAGTAATAGATAAGGAAAATGTAATTCAACAAACGAATACAGCTCTTTAATAAATTCACTAACCAAATACACATATATACCTTGCAGCATTTTATTGCACTCGTATAGGAACATGCCTATTTATTTAATCATAGAAACATTTTTTGTAATAAACTTGGATAATATAAAAATTGCGTCTACAATCGGCTAGGAGAATGAGAATTCCATAGTGGCTAGACCATTACAATTTTAAAATGCATAAAATTCAAGGACGACACTCAAAAGGGTTAGTTAACACTTAACACCATTTTCATTATTTAAGAAGTTACCTTTTTGATTTAACCCCTGGAGTGCCTAGTGACAGATCCGTCACCAGCCAATTGGACTATAATATACAATAATTAAAGTAATTAATCAACTAGCAAATGTATGGCAGCGGCGTTCCAGGGGTTAATGATTTGAAGGAGTTGTGTTTTTTTAATTTCATTTTAATCAAGGATCTAAGTAGGTTTCCAAACAAATAATACTATACATGACCTTTTTCATAATTTTTGATAAAAATACCCTGAAAAATGTATTCATTAAAGGTAAAAAATAAGAGTGTATACCTAAAGTAAATAATAAGTCGTAAAGCACGTTATTACACGAAAATATACGTTTTTAATAGTCCCATATTAATATTAAAAGTTCAAACACAAGAACATTAACATACCGGTGTCGCTATAGTCGGCTGTGGCGAAATCCATAAACGCCGTTCGCGTAAGAAGTGTATTATGTCACCGTTAGTGTTTTTCGTAGGTGAATTTTGGATATGACTAGTTTAGCCTAGGAAATACATTTTTTTATTTCTCTACATTCATGACTTGTAACAGTTTTTGTTTGCGACGTTTTTTGACTTCAATGGTGATGATTACTTTTTTTTATTTCGTCTTGTATTTAAGAATCAAAAGGCAAATAGTTATGACAAAAAAGACATTAACCTTGTAATGGTGACTTGAAACCGTTGTAAGTAAATACCTACATGGCATAATACAACAAAAGACCGTAAATAAATGCGATAATATAGATAACAGGAACAACTTTTTTATTCTCTAATAAATACATTTTTATTATTTTGTAGTTCTCAGGATTACAAGGTATTTTTTTTTCATTTTCACGCGGACGCCGTATAGGTAGGTACCTATGCAAACAAAAACTTTTAGAACATCATGAGATTATTAAGATGATATGTTTAATAATAACATTATTTTTTGGAATTCAACATTGGCAATATTTAACTTTTTCTATATAAAACACATCTATTGTTAGGTTAGTAGTACGGAAAAAGTGAAAATTCAAACATAGAATGCGTGCACAATACCATAAAATATCTGCAATTCTATGCTCTCGGTATTAGATATGTAATTATGCATATTTTATTTCACTTACTGTCATTTTAAAAATACACGCAACACAGTAACAGGTGTTCGAGTGCAGGCACTAGGCAGTTATTACTAATCATTGATCAATAGAAATTGATACAAATTAAACAAAGCGGAGAAAGGAGGATGATCAGATTCCATGTAAGTGGGTAGCACAATAGTGCGAGTTGCTCAAAAAATTTTTCATGAATGGTTGGTTGATGGCCTGTCTACCAAGCTGAAAGTTACTGGTTGGAAGCCAGCGAGGGTTTTTATTAATATTTGTTTCTAATTGTATATTTGTATGATACGCATCGTGGCTTAGTACCTACTCACAATACAAGCCTTAATTATTTATGTAAGATTGATTGATTATTTATAAACCGGCGACCACATTACAGTGTAACTTACAAGATACTATTAATTCGAAATGATCTTGTAGATACGTCTTGTTTACTTTGAATTGTAGGAAGTCGTACTTCTTTTTTTGTAATTAAAATTATTTTCTTTTCTACTGTAAACTAACACAGTTAGGGACAATGTCTGATGTAAACTGATTTTATATTTTATTTATTAATTTAAATTGTTCAATAATAGTTTACACTTTTATGTTTTCAGTATTGTAGTAGGTATTTTGTACATTGGGCAGACATTTATAAATTGTCCGAATATCTTAATTCCTACAGCATATGCACAAATAGTTATGGAAAATGGCCATTGGTTGTCGCAACGCCGCCGATCGATATTGCCGCCGATGTAGCTCACCCACTTTTCTCCGACTCGACTCGTTTTGCCGCAGTAAAAGTACTCCACCAACCAGTTTCGATTACTTTTGATTTCTTTTATAGGTGGTTGACCCTTAAATTGTGAACTATGTTAGCTGGTCACTATGACAACATTCAAATGGAGTCAGTTGGTGTTTGAAAAGTTAATTAATGTATTTTAATAATAATTGTAGATCCCCTTTGCTATTACCATTTAATTAAAAATGGCAAAGAGGAAAAAACGTTAATCTTGTTATTGTAAGCAAAATAGTAAAAAACAATTTATGAAACACGATTCCTAAAAATGTTACGCTTTTAGAATGCTTATAAAAAATCTAAGCTCGGAATTTTCCGTTCAATAGCAAATAAAAGATTTTATAAACATATCTGTCAAATTAAGCTCTCAATCATGTATCGCCGCTTTAAATATTATGCAGAGATTATAAAACAGCGCAGACGGATGAAAACGAAAGTAAAATAAACGAAAGCGATCCGTCATTGACATTGAGTAATGCGGCGCACGCGCCTCCGGCTCATCTTGAACTTGGCGAAGATGAGAAGTGACATTTAAAGTCTGTTTACAAACAGAACCGGAAGGTAGTTGATTTGAATTTGTGGTACTTGTCAGTAATTGTATTTACACAATACAACCTAATATAAATGAGAATTATAGCTATCTTCTTAAAAAAATCATTATTAGTAATGAAACTGGAAAAAACGATATCTAAACATGACTGGTAAAACTAACCAGTGTGTACTTAGTGAAAACACTGCAAAAAATATTACCGAATAAAGACATCTTTTAGCTGTGAATTAATGCGCATTCTGATGAATTAACACACTTAGAAATTTAATATGGATGACTGTGCTCATATCGATCATGATAAATTGATACAATGTTGTTTAATTATTTAACTTGTTATTATCTGTACAATGAATGATTTTGGAAACTGACTTTTTTACTGAAAGTCATGAAAAATATACTTAGGTACATTTTGAGCGTAAATTTCATCATTTTAAAACTTATCTAAATGTTATAATGGTTATGTAGTTTATGTTTTTGCAGTACTACTTTTTTTTAAATAAGTGTTATCGGTGTTCGACTGTTCGATGTATACGATGATTTGATGTATGGTTGATAGCTACGTAATGGTGCCCGCCCACAATCAATTAACTTCATTGTACCACTCACATTCCACTCTTATGGAAATCATTAAACCGATAATTTATTATTCAGCATACTAAACTGTAATCGCAAGGCATGCGATGAATTGTCATAATGAGTAAAAGACGGCTCTTGCTCACGCAAGCTATCAATTCACACATTCTTTGCTTCTTTTTTTATGCGTTTAATAATTTAATTAACAGTTTGGTAAAAACACTCTGCTTTCAGGGAAATCCTAGTTACTCCTTCAGTTACGGAGTTTCTGATGCAAGCACCGGAGATGTCAAATCGGTCTGGGAATCTAAAGATGGTGACACTGTTAAAGGTGATATATTAAAACGGTATGTTTTTTTACTCTAATTATCTCTTGATTCCAATAGTCATGAACCTTTTCTTTACAGGTCATTACAGTGTTGTTGAACCTGATGGTTCTATGAGATCTGTGGAGTACTCTGCCGGCCCTGATACAGGATTCACAGCCGTTGTAAAAAATGATGGCGAGGCAGCTGAAAAAAAAGGTCGTAGTTTATTTGAAGAAAAATCTGTAAGAGATTTTGGAAAGTTTTACGATTTTTCTGAAGATTCAGAAGACGAAAGAGATTCTTACCTGCCTGATAGGAAAAGAACAAAACACCCATTTGAGTCACTATTTCACGATTATTCACTAAAGAAACGACCAAAGTACCCATCAGATTTAGAAGCAAGTGATTTCACGCATAGCATTACTATAAAACACCCGCTAGATGAAGCGGGAAATGAACCGCATAGTCATCAGGGGATTAATTACGATCCCAATTGCAAAACCAAGCACAACAAAGAAAATAATAATCTATATGCAAATTTAGTAGAATTAGATTATAGAAAAAGATATCCACTTAATAATCTATTCAAACCTGCATTCGAGGACGACTCGATAAATTCTCCATCTAACTATGATGCAGAAAAACTTACCAGCCCCTTTGGTTACAAGTATCCTACATTATCAGAAGCGGATTTGAGACTTCTAGCTAACAAATACAAGGGTCGACCAAGCTATGAAAATGAACACTATCCTATACCTGATTTACCGACATCGGACAAGTACTATCCCGACGATTACCCTACGCGCCCGAAGAAGAAAAACAGACCACCGCAGATTCCAGAATATACTTATCCTAGCGATGATATAAACGATTACATTCTTGTGCCGATAAAGAAGTTTAAACATCCCCCAAGGATTCCTGACGATTACAGACAAGATGAGGAGGATTACGAACGCCCGTACTCAAACGATGACGACGAAGATGACGAGCGGCACCGCCAGCCGAATAAGGGCGAGAAAAAAGTTATCCGTAAAATAATAAAAAAAAGAAAGCCGGTCATCAATTTGTTAGATATTCTTGATATTTAATAACGTATTACTAATTACAAACTAGGTTACATAGGTATTTGAAACATTTCTGAGATAACAGATGAAACCCATTATAGACTGACATGCAATTAACGTAACGAAGGATTTTTCTTGAAATATTTCGTTTACTTGCTGTGACGTTAGTAAGATTAGAAATTATGCACACTTAGTTATACAAACAATTGGATACGTAATTAAATGAATAAACATAAATTGTATTTAATCGAAGTAACCAGTAAAACACACAGTATGACGTTAAGTGGGAGATTTAATGATGATGTAGAAAATGAAATGATTGTGGTTTTGATAAATTTAAATAGACTTCTATTTAATTTGATGCATTTCAACGAAATAAAACATGCTGAAACATGGCAGCTAAGTATTGAATCACACGTAATTTAAAAATGTGTATTGTGATGTTATTAAATGTCTCATTATTTCTAATGTCCGTATAATATACTATAAGAAACAAATATTATACGGAACGTATGTTCCGTATAATGTCATTGTCATTTTTATTATTCGTGAGAAGTAGTAATAAACAATACCTACAATTGATGTAAATAGTATAATAAAATGAAAAGTATGACTAATCTTTTTTTATTACAGTCTTCCTTTTTCCAGTCAAGAACAATAAATGTATTATTTTATAACTCAAATCAATTACGCCGGGAATGAGTAGTCATGATAACATATTCTATGAAAAAATATTATGTCTTGTGATTGTTTCATGCACGGCAGCGCATACAATTTTTCTTTTGTTTCCAATAGTATCTTACCTATAATTTTGAATTGTATTAAATTTGTAATGTTTTACAATTACTAATGTTAGAGAAGTGAAACATTTTCTGATACTCAGAAGAAAAAATTGTTCACTGCTTGATCTCATGTCTTGGAAATATGCTCTGCTTTTTGATGACAATAGTGATAAGTTGCAAAGTGCTGAAGGTTTGTTCAGTTCTTAGAACCTTGTACATACTAGCCGTCGTTATATCGTTGTGGAATATTTAGTTTGCTCATTTTTACGAGGGGCAAATAACGACTTATTTTTACTATGTTTTCAACTGTAATATATTTCGTTGGAAGGTGTTTTTAATACCACGACAGTGTACAAAAAACCAGTGGCCCACCGAATGGTAAGCAACTACCGTCGTCCATGGAAGACCTACAATTTCAGAAGTGTTACATACGCGTTGCGTTGGCGCAAAAGCTATAAGATCCCGTCGTGAATGCACTGCATCTGCTCTAAGCGCTCTGGTAAGTTGTGTAAAGGTAATAAAATAAAAAAATAACTAAATTTCTTCAACTAGAATTTAAAGGGATTTGGAACTTCATACAATTTAAAGTGTTTTCAAATACTTTGACTGCAAATAATTGTATTGACTTCTTATCGAAAGTTAATAATATAAAAAAATCCCTGATTTCAAAATATAACTCTCGAAAGTATTTTTGGAGGACTCGTCTATGAAACATTTTAAAAGAACTTGAGCTTTCTGTAAATGACTGGAGTCTTTGAAACTAAGTCGAGTCTTATAATAAAAATACGGCATCAACTCGAGTCTATCACTATTTGTGCATTAATATGCAATAATTGTTCACGACCTACCGTCCATCTGATACCAGTCGGTTAAAAGTGTCCTAAATCAATACCACGATGTTTTATCCTGATAATATTTCGAGCGTGAATTGAAAATACGTATGATTTGAGCGTATGTGCGATTCATTTTGACTGAGTTTCTGTACAAAGTAATAAACAACCAACTTTAACCAATTTCTTCAAGATCCTATCATCTGTGGTTTCCACCATTGGTTTCCTATCATCAAATACAAATTCTTGTAAATGAATGAAAATTACCAAAAGCGCCATACATGAACCTATAACGTTTGAAGAGATCCCACGATTTCTCCAAGATCCCATCATCAGACCCCAACTTAGCGCTAACGGGACCATCCCGGGGTTATACACGGTCGATCACAAAAAAAAATCAAATCGGTTCACGATTCTCGGAGATATCAGGTAACATACAAACAACAAAAAAAAATCAGTCGAATTGCGAACCTCCTCTTTTTTTGAAGCCGGTTAAAAAGAGATAGTACTATCTGTTGATAGTAAGCATTCATGCGTTTCTAAACAATTCTGTAAATGTGTTACTACTTAATGATTTTTGGTGAACAGTATAATTTATGCTCTTACGCAATCAATCTCCAATGATAGCGAAAGTCCCTGCGCGTAGCGCGAGTGGGACCGTTACGTCACAAGGACGTTGAGTTATTTATAACTTGTTTGCTATAAAGGGTCTTTTTTGTTTAATTACGAACAAACAAAGTATCAGAAAGTAGGTCAGAGTATGGATTATTAACTCTTTGTTTAAGGACCTCTAACATTTGCTGTTATGTTTATGTTTGACTTGATACATGTACCTACATGAGATTGACTAGAAATTGTAAGTGGTGGAGAATCTGGTTCACAACCGTACTGACTAGTTAAAGGGTTAATAGTCAGTAGCATAGTAAGGTAGGGATTACACCAGTAAGGTTTTATGTAAGTTGTAAGGACGGTGCTATATTAAGGAATGAGAGGTGAATATCTCTCCTTCTCCTTGCTTATAGTATAGCTATAGGTCAGGTACATTTTTTCAAAGAAAATACTCTGAGATTTAAAAAAAAATTAAAGGATAATTTGGAAACCAATTTAATTTTAAAAATTAGGGAATTTTTTTTTTTATGATTAATTCAGGAAAATTACAGTAACACTCCCAACAATGGTCTAAAATTTGATCGAAATCGAATATCTTCTATTAGGTGTAATTGTTGTATTAATCGAGCTATTAATAGGCAAAACCTCCACTTAATAATAAAAAAAAAACTTGCCATGCTCAGTCTAGGTTCTTCAGTTATTCAAAAAACGGCTGGGCCGATTATGTTCGAACAAGGTCAAAGTTTTATTTGAAAGTATTCTACTTAAAAGCCTTATTGGACCTACGTATCAAAAGTTATAGGGCGAGACACAATTTTTTTTTTATCTACATTGTATTCTACCACTTTGTTTGCTTAATTGAGGTATACACCTGTACCAAATTACAAATTTCTAGTACTAATGGCCACTGAGCTACGCTGAGGACAGACGGACAGACAGACAGACGGACAGTCGCACATGGCGAAACTAAAAGGGTTCCTAGTTTATAACGGAATCTTATAAATTTGGACAAAGTCAAAAAGAAGATTGGATCTGATGCTTATTTATGAATTGAAATTGTGGACCATAATTGCAGTATTTGACAATAATAGTAGTAGTACTCGACGATGTAGATAAGAATTTCAAATTTAACACAATTTGAATACAAGGTTTGTTAATATCGTTCTTAACAGCACATTGCATCACTAATCCAAGTACCCTACAGCTGTTTGTGAAATATAATTAGTACCTACCGATCTGATTTCCGGCTAGCAAGTACCTACGTCCGGTGAATAACTAGTGCTTGTAGTATGTATGTAATTAATTTATGATCCGTATTATCTTACTTCACGCGAGCATGGATAAAGATTACTTCACATAATTATCTATACTAAACATTGTGCGTCTGTTGCGTGTATTTTAACCGTAAAGCTGATAGCGATTAGTTACTTATTGAATAGCCAGCGAGATACATCTAGAGTCGATGTGTGGAAATTCTCGTAACAATTTTTTTTTATGGATTAGGAGGCAAGCGAACACACGCATCGCCTGATGGTAAACGATCACCGTCGCCTATGGCACCCCATGGACACTCGCAACACCCGTGTTACATATGTATTACAAGTGCGTTGCCGACCTTTAAGATGGGAATACGCTCTTTTCTTGAAGATTTGAAGATCGTAACGGTCCGGAAACACCAAACTAGAGTTTGTTCGTAAATTAAAAACACTTGAGATAATTATAAGAGCGTGTCGTTGCTGCCAGATACCTTCAATTCAATCCAATTTGTTTTGTTAATGGAAAATAAGATAATAATTTCTTTGGCAACCGTGATGATTAGGTACTAATGAAATAAAACTATAAAACGGCTAAACTAGCGTATATTCATTAAATTTTACTTCATTCCGACTATTCAAATCCTGTAAAGTGTTCGAAACGTCGGGATGAAGTTAAATTCAATTATTATACGCGAGCCACCCCAACTCCTCCTGAGGGTGTCGTTAGAGTCGACTAAGGGATTGAAGTGTCGCTAACCGTTATTTGATAAAATATTGATGATGGGCAGCAGCGTCATCATAATGGACACATTACTGCGATCGCTAATCCGCTTGCCCAGTGTGGCGATTATGGACATTTACCTACTAATGTGTCTATACGCATAGTTCATAGGAGAGGCCTACGTCCAGCAGTGGACGATCACAGGCTGATGATGTGTATCCGTTTTATTTTATAGATACGTATAGTTACATTTTTCATTGTTTTCGAAGGTTTGTAATTTTGCTAACAAAAAAAAACATACAGTCGAATTGAGAACCACCTCCTTTTTTGAAATCGGTTGATAATCACATCAAAACGTGCAAGAATAGCGCCACGAAAGTGGTAAAAATAAATTATATTGTTAAAAAATGCTGAAATATCCATATCCAAAAGGAATCAGGGGAATACGTTTGTATGGAAAACGGCGAGCTCCTACTTGTTCTTAAGAGTAATTCACCCTCTTCAAAGTTCTACCTAAATGTATTATTGCACCTCCTTTAAAATACTTTTTTTTTATACTTATAAATATGGTTTTACTGCTTTCCATTGACAGAAAACTTACGAAATAAGTTACTGTAATAAATTCATTTGTTCAAATATTTGCGTTACATCAGTAGCCATACCATGACTTTGCAAGCGATGGTTATGTTACGTTTTCCTCGATACGTAAAGCATTATATCGTGCTCGCACTTATTTATTGAAGCGAGCGCTACGGCGTGCTTTACGTATCGAGTAAAACATAAAGTATCCGTTAGTTCAGAACTCATGGTACAGCTATTGGAAATGGTAATTGATGTTGATACAATACTTTTAACACCTGTGGAAGTATGTAGGTTGCTCTGACGCCGTTTATGATATTATGATTGATGATGTTTTTTGCAAGTTTGGAGAGCGTTACGTGATCAATAGATTCGATACATTTATAAATTATACAATCGTAAACGTGAGTGATAGCCAAATATTTATATCGTCATGTCTATTTGACTTCGTTAGCTCTGCATTCATAACTGAAACAGTTTTTTTAAGTCTAAAATCTTGAATTTAAATAAATTTCTAACTGGGGAAATAAGGTGACCGATATACTCGTACATTTCTCCTTTATCTCATTTTATTGTGAGAATATATCATAACAAATATACAAAGAAACGATTAGTCTAGATTAGGTTAGATTTAAAACTTTATTTTGACGCCAAAATATTGGATTAAAGGTACACTGCACATTATCTTAATTAGGTACTTTCGATAATTCAGTAGCCTTACCATGAGTTGGAAAGTAAAGGATACACTCGCACTGACATTGGAGCGAGCGTGATGGCCTGCTTTAGTTACGTATCGAGTAAAACCTGCGATCATATATAACATGGACGTCTAACACCAGCTCAAAAGTGCCCCCAAAAACAATTGTTCAATTGTGCCAAGATGGGCAGAACATAGCGGTCTTCTTAACACCGCGCATATTTCGGCGCAACATCTTTGACAAATATTTATATAATAAAGCCAATCATAACTTTGATGAACCAATCACAACTATTGGTAAATGCCGGTTTAAGTTTTTATGGGTCGATATCGAAATTCATTACCGGGTGACACTTGTCAACTAAAATTCAGGACCGTTTTTGAAAGGCAATTTAGTATGGCGTGCTGCTTCCATGTTTTATTTGTTTGTAGAGTAAAACCTAACGTTACTGATTCATGTACTTGCAAAGTCATAGTATGGCTACAGACATGATTTGGTTTACTTCGAGTCGAGCAATAGTAAGAAAGGAAAAGCATCGTAATTCCTAACGCAAATTAGCAACGAGCCAATTATTATTACGCAGGATAATAATTAAAACCTAGCAAAAAACATAACGGCTGTGCGTAATTTTCAGCTGGAAAGAAAATCTCAATTATATTATTCAATCAATAGTTCTATGTTCTATATAATAGTTTTGCATTCTATTGATTATATTTGTAGTCCAAGCAAGTGAGCCGACAATTATTTTCTATTTCTAAAGTTCCTCCCTAAGTTACTGAAAAAAAATCGAAACTGACCTAATCCAAAATTTTACAATACCTAACTGTTCAGAGTTCGGGGTAATTTGAGTAGTTTACGAATTTCCTCATCTTTGTGATACTGTATTGAAAAAAAAGTAAAAAAAATCCTACTAGCATTTCAGTATATTATAAGGGAAGATAATTTCAATTCTTACTGAATAACTGGAACAATTTTTAATTTTTTGTTTGAAGATGTAATTTTTTTTTAATATATAAAATGATATTTAAGCGGTACGTCAGAAAAAATAGTTTTCAAAGGGATAAGGTGATAAGCAATAAGCAACAAGCAACATTTTTTCAGTTTCATACCTATGTTTTAAATGTATATTTGGCTAGAGCAAATTTAAGAAAAAAAACCAAAGCTTAGTCCTTTCCAATTTAAAATCAAGTAGTGCTCCTGGCTGGGACGGTATCTCAACTCACTTTCTGAAACTGGCCAGTAGTACCGTAGTTCCGGTTATTACACGTATAGCCAATATGTGCTTCGAACAGGGAGTATTTCCTGACGTCCTTAAACAAGCAATAATTACACCAGTTTTCAAGGGAGGAAGTAAAAACGACGTATCTAATTGCAGGCCTATATCGGTATTGCCAGCTATTTCAAAGGTTCTGGAAAAACTGATAAACAATAGACTAATTAGTTACTTAAATAAATTTAATATTCTGTCGAACGCACAGTTTGGTTTCAGAAAAGGTATTTCGACAGAAGATGCTGTCACTTCACTATCTTCACTTATAATTAATAAAGTAGACAAAAACGAAAAATGTTTGGCAGTATTTCTGGATCTCAAAAGGGCGTTTGATACCGTGTCGATTCCCATCCTCATCAACATCCTGGAAAATAAAGGCATCAGAGGCACTTGTCTGGCTCTTCTGGGTAGTTACCTCCAAAACCGAACACAGAAGGTCAAACTAGGTAATTACACTAGTGATGGACGCGTAGTGTCCTACGGTGTACCACAGGGTAGTGTTCTTGGACCTACTCTGTTTCTAATGTATATAAATGAATTATGCAACATGACTGTAGAATCTGGAACAATATTCACATATGCAGATGATACAGCTATTGTTTTTTCAGCCAATACGTGGGAAGAGGTTCATCACGTTGCAGAACTTGGCCTTCGAAAAATTTCAAACTGGCTTCAGAGACACTTGCTCACTCTTAACACCAATAAAACGAACTTTATTTGCTTCTCCAACACTAAACGTTCACAACCAAGAAACGAGTTCTCTTTAAAAATTCATAATTGCTGCAACCCACAAGTCTGCTCCTGCTCATCTATTCACAAAGTCGATCACACGAAATATCTTGGCGTTACGATTGACCAGCGACTTACATGGCATCTACATGTTGAGAACATAATGAACAGGATCCGCAAATTAATCTGGACTTTCAAAAATTTGAGACATGTAGTTACAAGAACTGTGCTAAATCAAGTTTACGTGTCGCTGGCTCAATCAGTCATCACATACTGTATCTCTGTATGGGGTGGGGCAACCAAAACTAAGTTTCTTGAGATTGAAAGATCTCAAAGAGCACTTCTAAAAGTAATGCACCATAAACCGTTCAGATACTCCACAAACGAACTGTATTCACTTTGTGACCTACTATCAGTAAGGAAATTGTATATTCTAAACCTTATTATAAAAACACACAAACGAACCGCATACAAAGCAGAAAACACACACACACGTAGGAAAAGGACAAATGTAATTAAAACATCTACAGTGAAAACTGCATTTGCCAGAAGACAGCAACAGACACAATCTAGCAATTTGTACAATCAAATAAACAAACACATCGACATTCACTCCTGTACTACATACGAGTGTAAGAAAAAATTAACTAAGTGGCTAAAAACTAAAAACTATAATGACATAGAAAACTTGCTTCAAAATAAGTATAGCGAACATTGAATGTAGACCCAAACATATATGCACGCATACGGAACACAACAAACACATACACACACACGCATGCACACACACACGCATACACACACACACACACACACACACACACACACACACACACACACACACACACACACACACACACACGCACGTACACCACACACATACCCTGAGTTAGTCTAGGATTAAAATTATATTGCAATGTATAATGTTTACTGCGTTAAACTTGATACTTTTGTTACTTTAAATTTTGTATTCTTAAGAACATAGCCTAAGATTGTAATGTATTTCTTAATTACTCTTTGGATGAGCGGTGCTCTCTTAGCACAAGTGTATTAACACTTAAAAAGAGGCACCAGTGTAGATATTGTTATTACTTCTAAAGCTATCGAATAAAATATTTTTTGATTTTTTTTTTTTTTTTTTTCATTAGTAAATAATCGAATAAAAATAATAATCCAAAAATAAACTTCATTTAGAAGGAGTAAGCTGCGCGGCTTAGTGACAACACGGTATTTCGTTTGCTCCGTGTTCAATATTCATTTCTAGTCGCAATTCAGTTTTGTTTTCAAAGAAATTTGTATCTTTAGTTACTTTTACTTGTATAAATTTAATTAGGTGGAATGAAAATGTACATTGAAAAATATAGATACAGTATTGTATTAATCAATGTCATCGCAAACAAGGTTTCTTATAATCGTGTTTTATTTATATGCGTTAATTCATTATTAACGATTTGATTTTCAAATCTATAGCGTGCTCTTAACAATAACCACCTTAAAATCGTAATTTTGGAATGACATGACGTTTTATCGTCTGCTTGCATTATACTCGAACAGAACAAACACGCTCCCGAACCCAAGCAACCCTAATTGCGCAAGAGTAATTGGGAATTAAGTAAAAATAAGAAAGTGATCGGGTTGACGTTAATGCGGTTATTCGCGGTTATGTATTCGCTGCGCGCACGCACACTGGACATTCACCGGTGGGCGCGGCCGTGACACGGCCGGCATTGTCGCAATGCGGTGTATTCCACTCTAGTTTCGGTTTTTGCTCCGGTTAAGTTAGGCATTTATTTATTCGTCAGTAGGGCTCGTAAGGACAGATATAAATCGGTGAACGTGCTGTCGAAATGGAAAAGAAATATTGACGCAAGGCCGACAGATGCCAAAAAAGACAGCTCTTAAAAAATATGGCTAATATGGCTTTACTAATTTTAATGACTGAATACTTATACTCTAAACACTAACTTTAAATTCAATTGAGTATTTTTCATTACTTCTATATAAAAACAAGTAAAAGGACAAGATTTATAGTTGATTGTAAATTAACAGGTATGGTCATAAATAACATACCTACTTGTTTAAACAATACTCTTGACGCTATTGATAAAAAGAAAAACTACCTAGCTACTTTCGTGGCAAAAAAGCGCAAGAACCTACAATGACCTACATCCCCCAAAGCTCTTGGTTTACAAAACACGATTTGTTCAAGCCTCTTTTGGTTCTTTTTGCAGGTCCAGTAGGTAGGCACATGATGGTCGCGTTTTTAATCCTTTGTCGTCGTTGCCGTCACGTTCTAATACGTATGCGAGTGCGAAAGTGACGACTAGCATGATAAATGACTAACGTAATATAATCACAATAAGCCACAAGTAGCACGATAAAAGACTAGCGTGTGACCACAATAAGCCACGGTCAAGATAGTATAATTCGTTCTGATCGGATATGGTCAATCAAGTTTTCGATCGACATATTTTCTGTCTGCCGCGTTACTTTTCATGAACTTACAAATGTACGTCAATGAATACTATACACATATTTACAATGAAAAATAGTTGGAACCTAAATGTCTCGATGTGAACTTGTGTGAGGCCTAACGCATGTACAATTTATAAGCATTTTTTCAAGCAAACTTGATGAAATTATCACATGCGTTACGGGACAAAATAGTGTCGATCGAAAAGTTGATTGGCCTGTAAAATGAAAAAAAAAACGAATGTAGAATACCTTGGTCAAAATACTATTTAGTGAGAATAGTCAGGTCTAATTTTTCTGCAGTCTGCACTAATTACAAAGCAATTTCATAATTATGTCGTTGTCGACATATAAAGCTCAGATTTTTCAAGTAAAAGTTATGTATAGCTTAATTTAAGACCAACTTTGAAACTAAACGTAGTCAGTAGGTTGATCGATGCAAATCATAATAAACCATTATAAAATAACCCAGTAATGTCATGTTTCTCAAGAACAGATTGATATCGCTGGCATAAAATCTTAATGAACGATTGTCATGACATTTAAATGCAATTTCACAGTACCTAATTGTAGACTCGGAACTATGAGGTGAAAGGCGTTAAAAAAGATCACAAGTGGAACGCAGCGGTTGCCACGCGCCACCGAAATTGTAGATTTGTGTCTCGATTTGTCCACCGGTTGCCTTACAAATCCATACCATTATCTTAAATGGCAACTGATAGACTAAAGTATTCCATAACATTAGAATAACTGAAGCTAAAGCTGCCGATAAATCTAGAAAGAAAGCAATAGCTCAACGCTCGAAAGTTTACTAAGGTGGATGCTCATTATATCCTCACTCTACGAAATTCGTTCGTTACACAAAATGTAATTCGTCAAAATTCGTTAATTTTGTTGACCGAGGGATATGAGCATTCGCTCGTTTGGTGTAAACCCACCTTTATTGATACGGTTTCGAAACAGTTATTATGATATTTACAATTATGAGATAATAATTATGTTATAGAGACATAACATAAATTTAAAATAATTCAAAGAATAACAATAACTACTAAGAGATACACACAATGTCTTAGTAATTTCAAAAAAAACTAACCTATAACTCTGGCATCTACGTAGTTCTAATTTTTTAAATATAATTTAGGACATCAGTTCAGTCAGTCGACTCGTTTTGACCCAAAAATCTCAACAGCACGAAACGAACCAAGGATTTATAGATATATTTCATCCCAGTTGGTTCTACATTAAATGCTCGCGCATACTTTTATGTAAGTTATTAATAAATAAGAAAAAAAATCTTCGGTAAAAATAATCATGAAATAAAACTTGTAACGAATTATATCGCGCAAATTAATTACTTTAATTACATCCCGACTTTTCAAACCACGAACCCTGTAAAGTGTTCGAAACGACGGGATGTAAGTGAATTAATACACTTTAAGTAATTTAATTTTTAATAAATCCTAAGTTCCAGAGGCAGTTATTCGCTTCCACACGTACGCCCTGAAATTATGAGTCGAAGGAGACCCGCTGTAATTTATCGACATACATATTCAGTACAATTATTTTAATAGCAGCTTTGGGCGAGTATTCACGATATTTGAATATGATCTGAAGCAATTTTATGTCGTAAGGGCGTAGCGTAAAATCAGGGTAAATTACACATGGCCTCACACAACAAAAGTATTTGGGTATTTATTTATTTATTTAAACTTTATTGCACAAAATTAAAACTTAACGTACAAAAGGGGAACTTAATGCCATAAGGCATTCTCTACCAGTCAACCTTAAGGCAAAGCAGAGATATTGTGGGCGGTGCTACATCTATCTAGTTAAATAATATGAACAAAAACATATATATCATATCTATACCTACATATATACCTACACAAATATATACACGAACTAACTACTACATACATACATTAAAATACATATTAATATTACAACCGATGAAATAGTTAAACTAAAACAGAAAACTAACAATCCTTCATTCCGCTAGCAATGAGAGCACGTAAGGATTTCTTAAATATAAATTTACTTACACATGAAAATAATCTATGATTGCGCATATTATTTTCTGTTATTACATTTTATTTTGAAGTATGGTATAATTATAATGCTAATATTTTAATTAAAATTGTTCTTGGTTTACTACGGAACCCTAAAAATTTAAATAAGTATGTAGGACCCGTCAATCTCAAGTTCGTATTTCAACAAAAATAATCACAATGTTACGTTGAAAGGAATGGCATCGATACAATTTTAAAAGGCCATTCAATAAACGCTTTAGTTTCGAATAGAAAGCATTTTGACCTCTGCACTTTTATTACATCGACACTTGATATTTAAAATTATCTTGTTTTGTAATGGATTTCATTACAAATATTGGATGTCATATACCAAAGAAAAACAGACCAAAATCACCAAAGTCCGAGGTGGGAACGAGGGATGTAGGTGATCTTGGTTGTTTTGTATTTGGTAGTATTAAGTAGTGTGACTAAATGGAAAAACATACAAACAGAAATCAAAATATTAAGTACACAATACATAAATAATTTTATTTGAGTTTTACAAAATAAATTATAAATATTAGATGTCATATACCAAAGAAAAACGACCAAGATCACCTATGTCCGAGGTGGGGATCGAACCCACGTACTCACCTTTCGCGGCTGATGTCTGTACCCCTCGGCCACTCGGTCTTAGCAACCACCGGTCAAATTTCTCGGGTATATGCAATCCCTTACAAGGCTAGGCGCCTTTGACCATTCTCTAAGGGCAAGCACTAACTACATGCCTGCACCTCCTATTAGAATACTTTACAGTTTTCTAGAATAGCTAGAGAGAACTGGTGCTGCCATCTATTGAACATATTGCGAAAGTACAAATCAAATTATTTATTAACTAAATATTTTGATTTGTACTTTTTAATTTTTCTCCAGTAGTCACAATACTTAATACTATATAAATTATAAATATTAGATGTCATATACCAAAGAAAAACGACCAAGATCACCTATGTCCGAGGTGGGGATCGAACCCACGTACTCAGCTTTCGCGGCTGATGCCTGTACCCCTCGGCCACTCGGTCTTAGCAACCACCGGTCAAATTTCTCGGGTATATGCAATCCCTTGCAAGGCTATATGTTCAATAGATGGCAGCACCAGTTCTCTCTAGCTATTCTAGAAAACTGTAAAGTATTCTAATAGGAGGTGCAGGCATGTAGTTAGTGCTTGCCCTTAGAGAATGGTCAAAGGCGCCTAGCCTTGTAAGGGATTGCATATACCCGAGAAATTTGACCGGTGGTTGCTAAGACCGAGTGGCCGAGGGGTACAGGCATCAGCCGCGAAAGCTGAGTACGTGGGTTCGATCCCCACCTCGGACATAGGTGATCTTGGTCGTTTTTCTTTGGTATATGACATCTAATATTTATAATTTACATAGTATTAAGTAGTGTGACTACTGGAGAAAAATTAAAAAGTACAAATCAAAATATTTAGTTAATAAATAATTTGATTTGTACTTTCGCAATATGTTCAATAGATGGCAGCACCAGTTCTCTCTAGCTATTCTAGAAAACTGTAAAGTATTCTAACAGGAGGTGCAGGCATGTAGTTAGTGCTTGCCCTTAGAGAATGGTCAAAGGCGCCTACCCTTGTAAGGGATTGCATATACCCGAGAAATTTGACCGGTGGTTGCTAAGACCGAGTGGCCGAGGGGTACAGGTATCAGCCGCGAAAACTGAGTACGTGGGTTCGATCCCCACCTCGGACATAGGTGATCTTGGTCGTTTTTCTTTGGTATATGACATCTAATATTTATAATTTACATAGTATTAAGTAGTGTGACTATTGGAGAAAAATTAAAAAGTACAAATCAAAATATTTAGTTAATAAATAATTTGATTTGTACTTTCGCAATATGTTTTACAAAATACTTTAACGGATTGAAGCTTTTTATAATTAGAATTGTTTTACAGGGGAGGTTAGTGGCACCGATGGCGAAGTCGAGGATTTTATCGCACTAGTTATTAATTAAAGATAAGTATAAACAAAATTCAAGTCAAATGGTCAAAAGTTACTTAGTATATCTGGAGCATTAGGCCTCGAATTGTACATACATTTATGCCCTTGACTGTCCTTACTAACATTTTAATAACTATTTAGGCTAGCTTCCGTGTGTAAAGCAAGTTTTGTGAATGTTTCAAATTACGTTTAAGTCCACTATTTTTTTGTTGATGGTATAGGATATTTTTTGTAAGAGGGCTACGTTTTGTAAAAGGTCTCACTTTGTCGCTGACAAGGAAGCTAAAGATACAAGAAAATGCTGACTTTATCAACTCACTTCCTTTTGGTAACTGTGCCTACCAACCGTCCTTATTATTTAAATATGGAATAGTTACACCTCTGAATTCCACACGTTACATACCATCAAAATGTCGTGATAAACAAAAATAAACAGAGATCCCACGTTTTAAAATAAGTCTCACAATTGACTGCTGAATAAACTGTTGCAAAACTTAAAAAAAAAAACGTAAGTTTTGATCGGCGTTTTACGAGGGCAGTCCCCTTAATAAATTCCTTATTTATAAGTTAGTAACACGTTGCGATATTGCACGCAGCATTTAAAATTCTAACACGACACTTGCTCAAATCTTAATGTAAGATATATTTTTCATAAAGTGTTCTAAAAATAAATAAACGGTTCTTTTGATGTGGTCAATATATATTCAGCATTCAAACAATTTTCAAACCAGACACATGATAGGTAGCACAAGATGAGCCGAGATGATGGGGCAAGTTATTATCTGTAAAATCTGGCCAAAAGCATGTCGGACCAAGCTTAATGTAGAGTTCCGTGGTTATGAAAATCAGCTTGATCGATTATGTTCGGAATAGTTTTGTGTTAAGTATTCTATAAGCTTTTGATGGACTGTATCACAAGTCAATATCTCAATAATCATTACATTCAAACTCGATGCATAATTACCATCAGAGTAACTATCATTTTAAATACTTACGTAATTATACTAAGCCCATTAAATTATTGGCACGAAAACAAAACATCCGGCAACAAACATGCAAAAAACAACTCCATATTGAATGGATCCTGGCTTCCTCTCGTTAGCTTCGTGCACCTGGCGTTGTGTAACATGCAGTTACAAAACGTCTCGCAAAAGAATAGCCTACGCTAAATACCCGGAGGTATAAAGTTATTAATATTATTAGGTGCCCACATGAACTAGTCTAGCAGTCATTATCTCTCTTGTTTACAATTTAATTGTGTCAGTGCATTTTTAAAAGACTTCACAAATGGAGGTGATTCTCAATCCGAATGGTTTTGTTGTGTATGTGTATGGTACTCAGTATCTTCGAGAATTCTGAACCTATTTTTACTTTTTTTTATAAATCGAACGTGTATAAGTGTTCCCGTTGGCACCAAATCGGGGTCTGATGATGGGATCTTGGAGAAATCGGTTAAAGTCGGTTTTTATTTTTTTTTATCTGATGCTATAAAGATTCTCGAGTGGCGGCCACATATCGGAAGATGCAGCTAGGGTAGCCCCCTCATAAGGTAGACTGATGACCTGGTGAAGGTCGCAAGAGTCCGCTGGATGCGGGCGACACAGGATCGGTCATTGTGGCAAATCTTTGGGGTGGCCTATGTTCAGCAGTGGACGTATTTCGACTGATATGATAATGATGATGATTTTTCGGGGTTGTCCGTAATTCTTATCGTTATTATCTAGTTCACTACTTCTAGTTAGTGTCATTTTGGCAGGTAGAAATCTATTTTCTAGCATTATCTACAGTCATTGAAATATGTTATTTACCATATTATACCCAGATTACTGAAATTGTAAAAGTTGCTTATCTTAAATAAACATTTTTTTTTTTTTTTTTCATTTTTCATCAGCCTATAATAGTCCACTCTATCATAGGCTGATGAAAAATGAAATTAAAGTAGGCCTCTCCTACTAAGCGTATAGACACATTATTTAGGAGGCTCATAATCGCCACGCTGGGCAACCGGATTGGCGATCGTAGTAATGTGTCCACTATGGTCAGTGACACTTCAATCCCTTAGTTCTCACGACACCCGCAGGAGGAGTTGGAGTGGTGACAAATCTATTCTTACTGCTGTCCCCACACGGCCTAATCATATATATTAATCAGAAAATTATTATTTAGGTATACCTATTTTAGCTGTACACAAAAATATAAAATGTACAAAACTTATGTTTAGATGTGCTGACATAAATCACATCTGACAAACCTGCTCTTCCATTATCGCGAAGCCAGTCTGAGGTTAACGACATCGCAGCATCGGAAAAGGCATCGGCTAGATGAGTCACTGTCAAGGCGCAGACATCGCGCCAAACGCTTCCAGGGTCACGTTTTATAATGTTACAATACACAATTTTGCTGTTTTCCTCTCTTTTTATCCAATATATGCGTGCGTTAGAGAGGCAAACAGCGAAATTGTAAAATGTAACTTTATAAAACGCGACCCTGGTTGCCTCGACATTCAGTAAGTATCGTAAATGGTAATGACAGAATTCGACTCTTGAACGATAAAATTAATGATAGCAATACTTAATATGTATAAAAGTTATCATTATTGGATTTCATCATCATCAGCCTATGTTAGTCCACTGCTGGACGTAGGCCTCTCCTATTATCTATGCGTATAGACGCATTAGCAGGTAAATGCCCATAATCGCCACGCTGGGCAGGCGGATTGGCGATCGCAGTAATGTGTCCACTATGATGACGCTGCTGCCCATCATTAATCTTGTAGAGTGGCCAGTGACACTTCAATCCCTTACTCGACTCTTACGACACCCGCAGGAGGAGTTGAGGTGGTGACAAATGTATTTTTACTGCTGTCACCAACTCACCACACGGCAAATTATTGGATTTATGAACTAAATAAGAGCAAAATTTCAATAAAAAAACTGCGTAAGTAATTGAGAGTGTAATTAATGTGTAACTCCTCCTCTAGTTTACAAAGTTTATTAGGTATATCTAAACAGGGCGTGACACAAAGAGATATATATTGGTAAGAGATATATTCAGAAAAATCTAGGTGATTTTTTCGCAAAATCAATGATGTGATGTCATACAGATCAAAATACGATATTGAATGTGGCTTTAAACGGGTCACTATTATTTTATTAAGGTGCAGTGGGGTCATTTTGAAATGTTATCTAATTCCAAAAGTCACATACAAATCATATTAAGTTTCTCTTTGAGATAATACCTACCCGAGAATTTCTGACATTCAAAATAGTATTCGGTAGGTCAGGTAAATAGGTGAGACGATTAATAAAGTATTGCAATAAGTCAAATTTATTCTGTTTAAATAAAAAAAATTGACTAGACTAGAGATAAAAACGGCTTACATTAGGGGTAGGTATAGTTGAACATTACAGAATATATATTTAACCGGCAAAACGTTAAAACAAAGTGGTACATTTATTCATTGGGAAGATAATTGAACATATAAAACAATTTAACGGTTTTACGGTTACGTAATTTTAATAACTACGTGCGACTTTTTTCGGAGACCCTAGGTCTTCCTTGTCACCGCGCGGGCATATTGTGTACTGTATAGTATACAAATGATACATAGGTACTTCTCCTGGAGTATGTGAGGCTGCTGCCTCGTTTCCGCTACTGCAGCTGTGGCCGGGCGCACCCCACGATGATAGTATGGTCGTTGCACCTTCGTTTGGAGGGCGGTGATGAGAGACTCTCTAATGAAAATTTGCCATGGGCATGGCTTATGTCCCACACTGTGTAGTCACACGATAGTGTAAATTCAATTATAACGGAATTTGCCCATGTGAAATATTAGCTTAATCATATTTCGCAAATTATTTCAAGCACGTACAAGTGTAGAGTCTGCAATACAATCTCACATAGCCTAAATCGTAATTGTATGCGGAGGCGTTGAAGCCGCCATGTGCTTTGTTCCGAGGCATGCGGCGTGCGCGCATTCAACCATTGTTATGATAATTACATCGCTATCAAACCACCAGAGCTTTGGGATAGGTACATTTTAGGAGTAAGATCTTAGGATAAACATGTCGTGAATACAACAAAGATAATTATTAATTGTCTTCCATGAAACATTTTCAAAGCCCGAATTAGATTTTTTTCTATAGGCATTTATATTTTGGTAGAATATCATGGATAATATAATATTTACTCGTATAATCGTTTTTTTTACATTATTTATTTTAACCTTATACATATTATAACATTATTCTCAAAATGATATAGAATATCACTATAGTTATCACAATTACACGACAAATAGTAGGTATTACGAGTTTGATGCGACTAAAATATCTAGATATTCAGCTCATTGGTTTAGAATTACGTTGGTTAATTGGATATTATTTAGCTGTTTATTATTTTATAAATAAATTATAAATAAACATTTAAACTGTAAAATGCGAACATTTTAAATTCAACAGGACAGGCATCGAAGGGATACAATTGTTTAGCATTGCCTTGACACGCTTTGCGGAACTATAATATCAGAAACAGTAATAAAGCATGTTTTATTGTCTATTATATTGATATTAATCTTAGATTTTGTTACTCATTAAAGTGAAGTAGAATTATAAATAGGCCTATTAATTTTAAGCTATAAGTCCATATAAGTAGACATAAAACTGTAATATATTTATTTAAACTTCTGTTACCACTAACTAAAACCAATTCGTGAGAATGTATTGAAATAGATAATGGCATTAGAAAAGCATGGACATATTGGACATTAAGAGATAACTTTAGATATTCGACATAATGGTTCACATTTGGTCAATGAAGTCATGCTCATTAAGATAAGTGATACTTACCTAATATTGAGAT
>JALPQI010012076.1:0-43781 GCA_025490895.1 Thaumatotibia leucotreta
ACAAGTTTTAACCTCCTGCCGCCCAGACAATAAAATTTGCCAGTAAATTTTGAATTAATAGTGTAGGAAATAGAATAGAATATCTTTTGTTTGAGAAGACGTTTTAATAGTTCTCTGGGCAGGACGTTAAATTGCATTGTTGCTCGGGGGACACTAGCGACGTAGTTCATCAGTAAAATATTATATAAATCATGCTTAGGAAATTACCCACAAAATACAGGGTGTAATCGTTAAGTGTTGCCAGGCCATAATTCCGTAAATAAAGCAGATACCAGAAAACTTCTAACTGGTATCGAAAGTACGTTACCCAACGAGTAAAATTACACTAATAACTTTTTTGAAATAAAATCAGAAATATCTCAAATATTAACTTCAAACTCTTCCATACATTTAGTACCGAACCGTTCATTCAAAGAGTAGTTTAATACGAATATTTTTTTATTTAAGAATAAATGTTACATTAATTATTTCATAAACGGTAGTATTATTATTTTATTACAATGTATTCGTACAAATAACGAATCGCTAACAGTTTTATCTGTTATGACACCCGACATTTTTTGAGGCTAGTCGTCATACTAAATGTATGGGAGCGTTCTAACTTAGTATTTTTAATATTACTCCATTTTTCTAGAAAAAGTTATTAATGCAATTTTACTCATTGGGTAACGCAATTTCGATATCAGTTGGCAGTTTTCTGATATCTGTTATATTTACGGAATTATGGCCTGGCCACACTTAACGATTACACCCTGTATAGAGATTATAATTTAAAAAAAAAAACAGTTATGCCGAATTCTCTTTCTACATAGGTCCAATTTGATATGTATAGTGGAACATAATTTGATAAACTTTTATTTTATAAACTGCCCTTGCCCCGCTATCAATTAGTAAGCAGTTAGGCGATAGGTTGAGGATTTTGGTGGTTCTATCTAGCTCGCTTTAGCCTCTAAAGGCTAAGTCACACTGGATGCGTGTGCAGCGCGTGCACGTTGTCGCTTAATGTAAATGTCATATTAGATGGCACAGCCTCAATACTCCGCCAAAGTGGGGTGGATGAGGTACTCACGTGAGCACGGATATCTCAGCGTCGGCCAACTCGCGCACGACGGGCACGATGAGATCGTGGTGCGTGAACAGCCGCACCAGCGGCTGCGCGGCGTCCGTCTTGCTCGCCACTATCTCCCCCAGGATGTATACCGCCGACGTGGTGATGGGCATGAGGTACTCACGTGAGCACGGATATCTCGGCGTCGGCCAGCTCGCGCACGACGGGCACGATGAGATCGTGGTGCGTGAACAGCCGCACCAGCGGCTGCGCGGCGTCCGTCTTGCTCGCCACTATCTCCCCCAGGATGTATACCGCCGACGTGGTGATGGGCTACACACAAAAAATCGCGTTACGTAACGGTGAATTTGTAATTCTTACTTCTACGAGAATGATAAATGTAAACCAGGGAGGGTATTTTCTTCATACAAAAGAACGGTTCATTGTTATTGTCCTCTGACATTATAAACAATAATTGGTGGCCACAAACCAACAAAATTGGTTGTTAGTAATAGTACATTACTGTAGAGGACGGGAAACGAAGGGTAACCCTGTTTCTCGCCGAGACTTCCATGAAATAAAACGAACTGATTTCGCCGAATCATACTATTTCATTTGTAAATATACACCAATAGTACCAAATCGTAAAACATTAAAAAAAGGTTTTTTTTTCTGTGACTGAATGTCAAGACCTAGTGTCACAATTTGACGTTTCAAAACAAAAGACAGTCTGTTTGCAGTCCTAGGTATGAAATAAATACATGAAATCTCTTAACATATCATTTTAGCACATGACATCGGATACATAGTATTTCCGGGTTTAATTTAAAGTAAGTAACATCAACATTCCGGATAGATTCATTACAGATAGGTTTACTACAAGTAAATCTAAATACCATCAGCAAGTTTATAAGTTCACAAGCTTGAATAATGTAAACAAAGTTATTGTTTACACTATTCGCCATTTCTAGTGAATTGGTCTTTAAGTGGACAGTGGAAGTGTATCCGCCACGATAACACCGCGCTTCCGGCGACATTACACAGAGCGGAGGGGTAAACCCTGTTTGAGTTGGGAATGCTATCCTGTAAGGCCGAAGTAACCTTGACTGTTGCAATCGAGTTGAGAGATCTCATCAGTCTTATGCCAACACTTCGCAGTAAAACGGTCGTCTTTAACCCTTTGACAGCAATTGAGGACTATATGTCATAATTTAAAGTTGTGCATGCCAGCGATGGCTAGATTCGACGGCATCGCTTATGCAATATTGACTTACCGCAGGACTAAGTAGGATTTCGCATAAATAAATCGTCGGCTGACAAGCAAAACTCACTATAAAAACTGTCACTATTCTTAGCAACCTCTTATGTCGTTCTTGAGTGAAAACTGAGATACGACGTTTACTTCAAGTAGGTATTTGTTACTAAGTGACTTTTGCTTGTCAACCGACGAAATACTATTCAGTGATTATGACTATGACATTCTTCAACTTCAATCGGTTATACGCGGCGACCATATTTTATATAAGCATGGCGCCGCGCTAAGTAGGTGTTTTGTGGCAGTACCTTCTGTGTGACACTCATAAGGAAGAGCTCCTCGAGCCGGCGGTAGTGGTGTATGGGGAAGACGTGGTCGACGGTGTACTGCAGCAGCAACCGCAGGGAACCGAGGGCGGCGCCGCCGGCCGCCGATAACCGAGTGCCGGGTGGCGTGGCGCCGCGTGACGCCGCGCCGCCCGCGCGCGCGCTTAGGAAGAACCTGGACACACATTATGGAAGTTTATAACAAAATTTTCTTGCGAGGCAATAATATGAGACTTAAGTCTCATTTAAGAGTTTATGAAAGTCTCATTAGCAAACCCCGGATGACGGGAGCAAAAATGCGTTTGTCACTAGTGCTTAGTTAAATATCGACTATTCTATCGACATCCATACCAACATTTTAAGAATTAGAAATGTATTGATCAACAGTAATTTATGCAACCGTACGTAATCAGAGGCATTGCGATCTAAAATTGATAAAACTAATATGTCAACAATACCTAGTACCATAGGACAGTTACAAAACCAAAATTAAAGCCTAAAAAGCAGCTTGAATGTCGTTCAGAATTTCAAAGTGCACTTGTTAAGATTACTTTTACATCCTCAAGGCGAAATTATTCACAAAAAATATCATAATGTGTTGACTAAAAAAATTGGTGAATTCATATTAAAAATCTTATATATTTTTGATATTTGGAAAAGAACTGGAACTACTAGGGAAACATAATTAGCATAATTTATAAATTTCAAATTAAAAAATCGTTCATATGGATGTCGATAGATTAGTCGATATTTAACTAAGCACTAGTGACAAACGCATTTTTGCTCCCGTCATCCGGGGTTTGCTCATTAGGCAGCATTCAGTGTTGGTTAGGCAAAGGCATACATCTGTAGGACCATCTCGTCCCGTTATGTAGATGGGAACTCACCAGGCCCTCGGCGCCGGCGCCGGCTGCCGCAGCTGCAGCCGCACCTCGCCCAGGAATACCGGCGTGGCCGCGTCGTGCCACACCGACACGCGCGCCTCGCTCGCGACGCCCGCCTGCCACACACGTTCACATATACAATGGATGCTTATATGTTTAAGCTAGTGGTTCTTACAAAGAAATCATCAGTGTTGTATACAATATAGTATAGATAGGGGTGTTCTTATTTATAAATGTCATTCAACTCCTTTGTCTTTGTCTGTCAATTTGACATTTACTATTGTTTGGTAGAAAGGGAGAAAACTAAAATTTGCTAATATACTATACACCTCGTGAGTTTTTAGGAATAATAAAGTGATAATTAGGTATAAACTAGACTATAGGACGAAACAATAGGACGCACTCAAGGACGTTAGGATTAATTATGACTATATGCCCCATGAAATTTACCCACCGATTGCGAGCCATCCTTGTCTTTCGGGTCCGCCTCCAACACGAGATCGAAGCAGAAGATTTCATCAAATTGAGGGTTAACAGTTTTCTTTTTGGGCTTGGTGCGCCTTTCGACTCTTCGTCCGTTCGAGTAGAGTATAGTGACGAGAGCGAAGGGATCGCACTGTCCGTTTTTGGTGGTGAGCTCGGAGCACTCGAGCACGCGCAGGCGGATGGTGTCGGGCCCCTGCCGCGCGGCGCAGTGGCGCTCGGGGTCCGACCAGTAGTCGGCGGCAGTCGGCGAGGGCGATGTGTCCGATTCACACATGGCGTGCATGGGCGGCTTGGCCCGCACCGCCCATTGCGCTCGGTCCTTGAGGCTCTCGGAGCGCGAGAGCGACATGGCGGGTTCGGTGGCCACGGAGCTCAAGAGCTTTTTGCTAGTCGAACTCGAACACGAGCCGAATCGCATGCTCTCCTTACAGTATTCTGACAGCCTTCCGAGATTCTTTCCTTTATTCGCTTTGGATGGACAGGTGTCCGCGGCGGGGTCGGGGTCGGGCGGCTTGGGTTCCATGCGCAGCCGCTTTCTAGAGTCCTCCAGCGATAGCTCGATGTAGGCCTTGCCCTGGACTTCAGAGTCGGCGTCCACAGGTCGCAGAGCGAACCAGTGATCCTTGTTGTTGTACCGGTGCAGGTCTTCCCGTTTGATGGCCACTTTCCCGAGCACCCGGTCTTGTTTGAGGTGCTTGTCCCGATCGAACACGTATATGGAAAGGTATCGAAATCTTCGTGGTACTTCAAACTGGAACTCCTCGCCAAAGAAGGGACTGAAACAAAAATATTTGTTGTACTAAACGACTCTAAACAAAGACAACAATTCGCACTGAATTCCGGGATCAATATAAACAGTATAGATACATATATGCACGATGATAATAATAACAGTCGCAAGATATTTGTTTTTCAATAAATACAGCATACATCGCGCAGGCAGGTTAGGACAATTAACATTAGAAAATTAGTCAACAATAAATATGAAATGTATAAACATTGCTGATGCCAATTTCCAAGTAGTCGGTAGTTCGCTCGATGACTCATTAATATTTAGAATTCGCTCAAATTACAACTCGCGTGTTGAGGCAAGGCATGACTCGCATCAATATTTAAACCCAGTGAACAAAACAGAGTACAGTAGCCCATACACTTATTATCTACATATTTATATTTAACATACGCAGGAGCAACTATTATGTGTAGAGGTTTACGTGTAGGAAATAAATTGTCCTAATAAAAAACAAAACTTCAGAAATCATATTTATGCCAATATTTAAATGTTATAATAGTTATTCATTGTTTCATTATTTATATCGGAAATCCGCATTCGTACTAGAATATTTTTAAATAGCTTAACTATATGTGTATTTAAACTAGATAACATTTACGACCTAAGTAATCCTATGTGGTAAAATAATTTGTGTGTGTATATTATTGTTATGTTTGGTAGGTACATTATTATACGTGGTTATTATGATTTGAACTATATACACATATTGAACATAATAATAACATAACACAAATACGCAGAAGGGAGTGAGATAAGTAGTTCGCATTGAGCACACATGCAACCGATGCAACGACATTATTTACTACGATAGTGTCAACTGTCAAAAGTATCAAGAGGCGATATTTATTTACGGTGACTAGTAACAGTTAAACAATCGTTATCGGGCTCCGAGTGACAAGATATTTATTGCAGAGTTGCTGTCGCGGACGCGTGGGGCGCCGCCCGCGCCGCCGCCGCAGCCGCCGCGCCGCCCACCACGGCAACTTGCTATTGCAAAATTTGCTTCTCTGCAGCCACGTGCTTTCCCTTCTTTAATGCTTCGTAGAGATAACAATTGACAAGCACTTTAAACTACTTACTGTGAACTACATGAAGGAACAAAATAATCTTTACAAAAGCTGTAGCGAATTTAAATTATCTGAATGAAGTTTGTTATTGTGTATGCTGGTCCAGTTATAAAGGATCGCCTAAGTAGTTAGTAAGGATTGGGACATTCAGATTTCTTATTTATTCAGTTTCTATTAATATACCTGTATTGTAGCTTTACCAAGAGGGCTCTATTCTTATACATTTATTGAAAAAGGCACCATGAAATAGGGGCCCCATTTTTAACCATATTTTAGGTTTATTATTATAAAGTATGTACTTTTAATTTAGTGTTAGGGTTTTTATGTCATTATTTTGTCTGTTTCTTTGTTTACCTGCCGAATAATTGAGATTCTTTTTATCTGCCAAAGATATGGTGAACCCACCACTTTTGACACTATTTTGTAGCAATCACCTCGAAGCTTGGTAGACCATAAATACGTTTTGCTAACTTTTGGTAGGTATATCAATATTCTACAGCCCACAGCAGATGAAGTAAAGCGCCTGATTGTAATTACTTTCAGCTGGCTTATGGTGCCTACAGTAATATAGTTTATTCTAAGCAAAATATAACCTTTATCCTGCACCTGCACGTGAGCCTGCAAAGTACCTGGTGGAAACGTGAGTGTCCCGAGCAGAAGCCCTAGTCCCGGAAGGCTAATATGTACCTTATTGTACAACCAGTAGGACTCTAAGGACTACGGGACTACGCGTGGGCTGTTCGCGATTATTGTGAAAGCTTTACCGACTAACTTATTTATTATGCGTGAGTTTTACTTCCTGTACGTATACCGTTTTATCAGATAACATAAATAACATTGATAGTGGGTCACGACTCTAATAATAATACATTGTATTGATTCATTATTCGGCGACGAATTAAAACTACTTCGGTATAGTTTGTATTACATTTTGTATACTATAAATAAACAGGTACCTAATCAGAAGACCCAGGCACATTATCTCTGCTATAATAGCTTATAGATAGTATTAATTTATGTCAAACATCTACACGTCCATCGAGTACCGATCAAATCTCTTTTGGTGAGCAAATTAGTACTTAACAATATCAATGCTGCGGGCTTAGCACATGATCGGTGTGACAGTATGTCCCCGCGAGATAAATTACTAACTATGTCAATAAAAGAAGGGCGAGTAGTCTATCTCGCGGTGACATACCTACTGTCGCACCAATCATGTGCTACGCGTACTCGTACAGATCTGTATCTCATTAATCCAAAAATATTCCTCGCTTTTCAAATCTTTTCTTTTTTAGTTATGGCACCAATGAGAATGACTAAGTCAGCTTAATATTATAGGCAGTGGGCACCTAATTCGACAACTCTTAGGTATTTCCAGGTATTACATTTAAGTTAATAAGGTACGGAGGAAAATTTTGAAATATAAGTTGTAGAGTGCAGTGATGTGTGAGTGCAAGTGAGTGTGGGTGTGGGAGTGCGCTCGCGCAGGGCCCGCGCATCCGGCGCCAGACCGGTATTTATAAACCGGAGGCGGAACCAGCGCGCGCAGGGAACTTTGGCCTATGCATTCGCTCTTATTGTTAACGACATACGGCACCTAATTGTTCCTAGGTAGGTTTACATTTACATCTGATCACTTTGAGGTGGAATGTGCTTTGTAGCATAATTAATAACTCAGATTGTAGGTAAAGTGTAGGAAGGTAAAGGATAAAATACTCGTCTACAAGTACCCTATATCCATGTAGTGAAGTCAGTCACGACATATTTCCAATAAAAATATTTAAGTAAATAAATTTGTCCCATTGATAAAAAAATATTCATAATGATTATACTTTGCTTAAAACCAAACGATAGTCACAGTTATTATGTTATGATGTAAATTTAGGTTACGTCCATGTGTTTGTAGGTCGATGCAGAAGACAAGTCCTCGCGCCTGGAGCCTTATGATAGTCCCATTTTTATAGTTTATCGTGCTACGCGTAACTTTCGCGCAACTACGATCAATGATAAACTGGAACCAGCATAAGCCTATAGGATCTGTTCATTCGATGTAATGGTTCGTTTAACTCCTTTCAGTTCCGATCTGATCTGTAGGTATGCATTAACTGAAGGTACTGAAGAGGTGTATATTTGAATGAACAAACAAAATCCGCCTCACGTATCGAGCGCTGCCAGCGCACTTAAGACGGCCGGAGATGCCGGCGCACGCACATGCGATGATCATTTTACGCGCTGCTATGTTCCGGGACCAATTTATCACTTAAAAGCTTCCGCTTTGAGCTGCACGAACGAGTTATTTTTTTAACGTTACTAGGACGGCAGCGTTTCTAAATTACAGCAGGCATATTGGTACACCTCTCTCTTAGGGATCATAGTCAGTTAACTAGGATCCTTATAGCCTAGCTGGCTGTTCGTGGCTGATCAGAGCTAGTTCAGATCGATATAATGTTTGGCCGTAAGCAAACTTAGCTAAATCGGAGATTCAAGGATTGAGTATAACTTATTACTTTACAAACATATTTCTTAACGACTAATGAAACCATAGTACTTAACTGTTTAAAATAATCGCTTACATTATCATTAGATCATTATAAACCAAACCCAATATCCACTTAAGCAAGTAACGACTAAAACCCCAATCAGAATTATTAGTTTAAAGTTATACAATAAATAAGTAGATACCTACATTGTTATTATCTATTGGTGTGATCATGTGAGGACATTATGCCAGCAAATAATGCAACTATGTACATGCCAGTAAGCAGCGCAGCGATGTTGATAACGTATCGCAAGACAAAGAACCTATTAACGCGACGAGACGTGACATTTCCTTCGATATGATTACCAGAATGTCCTGCCGACTCCAATCGTGGGTCACAGAGGTCACTAATCAATTATCGCGCTTCCGTTTGTACCTCTTCCTATCAATACAACTTGTCTTATTTGTACGAAGTTACAAACCGGATTCTATGATACTATTTATAATAACATATATTATAAATTTTAAGTGTAAGAAAAGTACAATAGTTGTTATTAAAATAAGTATGACGCGGTGTCGTATTGTATATTAACCGCAGTTACCAAACGCAAAAGGAAGCGGAACCGGAAAATTAATCTGACAGGCTTAGGTTGTCGAATAGTAGCATATAAAGGTAATAGTATCATATTATATGCTGAATGATGATGATGTCATTGATGGGTTTTGGTATGTTAGTCTAATTGTTAGAAATCCGTAATTGAGTCAATAAGAGAGTTGTCCAATGATGTGATGCGAGAGTTGTAGACTGTGTAGGTGTATAAGTGATACGTTTAGTGGCAGGTCGGGGGTGGAGTGCGACGTCACGCGCGGGATCACGGAGGACGGAAACGCATCCGGGACGTGGGTCGCCGCCGCCCCCCGCCCGCCCGTGCCGCGTCCGCCTGCCGCGCGTCACCGTGCAACCGCGCAATGCTCGACCGACTCCTGCCCCTCTACTGTAGTTACTCTCAAATCTTCAACGAATGCTTACAAAGATCCATAAAAATGCTTCTAAATTAATAAAATGAATGTAGTAATACATATGAAGCTCTTGCCAGTAAGGGGGAATTACTGGCCGATTCGCGGGTGAAATGGTATATTTACGGCACTCATCAGTTTGGCTCGTGCCACAAATATCAGCTATCTGGTGCATTAGGGCCGTCCTATAGCTGTATCATTTTGTTTTTAATCATTAAATAAAACTACATTCTGCAACTAGACTTAAGAGGGTAGGTATGATTATATATATGAAGGTGTAATAGTTGTCCTATGCTTGAAACCCACTAGACACAAAAAACATAGCATATTAATAAATACATTTTGTGATTATGATATCGTTTTTTACTATTTAAGTTCAGATGCCATTGCCATGCCATAATCAATTGATCCAAGAGTAGAGAAAGCATAAAAACTCCTTAGGGTTTTAAAAAATGTTGGAAAAAGAAATACAATTAAATAAATGCAGACTTACCCGTTTCGGATATACATACAAATATACAAACGTAAAACTCATGTTTTTGAATATTGTGCCGATCGTATACCCGCCGGAGATTTGTTCGTCTTTCGTACTCAGGAGCACTTACGTAAAGTATTCATGTATGTAAGGAAATTCTTTATTGTACACAAAATATAGATAAATAAAAATACACAGAACAATTAGAAACAGCTACAAGGGCGAACTTATCCCCGTAAGGGATCTCTTCCAGTTACCCTTTAATAAATAAAATATACCTAACGAGCGAACATATTATTGGAAATATCAATACATATGAAATATATGTAAAGTATACAGGTATGGATTACTTGGCGCCTGAATTTAGGTATAATATTTGTCCATACATATATTGAATTGCTTTTAAAGCTTATTTTAGTTGCTTAGCTATTTAAAAACTGCAAACCGTACATTTATATCCTTACTGTGCAAATCTTGCAACTGCTTCCTGTGAATATCTACTTAATAGCAGACTAATTTTATGAAACTTGCTCGGCCGGCCACATACAGCGCTGGTGGCCAATAAGATTTCTAGTCTATGCGCTGAGAATGAAAAATAATCTCGACTCAAAAACATAAAAAAGGTAGCTAGGTAGGTAAATATACTCTTGAACGTATACATGCTATGCCCTGACCAATTAGCTGTATACATGTAGATTGTAGTATGAGTGCTGAGAAGAAGGCTAAATACACATAAATGTCGACTTGTCATAAATTCTCGTCCATATCAACGAAAATTGGCTTCACAAATGAACTGCCAGTTGTAAACTGGAGTTGTTATGGCAATTATCGTAGCATAAATTGGTGTTATGTTTGATATATTTACACATAAAATTCAATTGAATGGAACAAACATTACGGGTACACCTAATATGAATAAAGAGTAGCGTCAATTACACATCATTATCGCAGTGAACCACCGCATTCCCAATTATTTAGGAGCGGCAACCATGAGCATAGTAAGCTAGTAAACCTTGACCCAGTTAAATATATTTGCCCTCCCTAAACCGCCGTGCGGTCCCAGCGATAACACCGGAAGCTAGTGCCAGCCCAGGACACGGGAGCCGTTGTGTCTGTTTATAACTCCACAATAAGAAATAAAACGATCCTTTTACTCATAGGCGAGATGGGGGCTCGACGGGAATTTGTAAATTGTGTCACGCGTTATCGTTATCGTACAGAAATATATAATAAATGATTATAATTAATGTTAGTACAAATTTATTAAAATATTGTTTAATACGACATGATGAGATCCAGAGTATTATCCATATTGCATATTATATATGCAAAGGCAACTATTACCACCCCTCACGTTAAAACCACTGGAACTATTTTATAAAATTTGGTATGGACATAGTTTGAAATAAATAAAGGCTAACGTACATAGAGCTATAATACGAGTATATATACATTAGTACATTACTACCGAGGCCGGGAAGTGACCGGTTGCCGGCCGAATATATGTAGACGGCCGAGCGAAGCGAGGCCGGATAGTATTCGGACGGCAACCCGTCACTTCATGGCCGAGGTATGTATAATGCTTTTCTCAAACATGCAATGAAATGAAACAAAAAAATGTATCTTCTTTCTAAGAAATTATAAGTCAACTACATAACTAAGTCTTTGAAACACAACTAAAGTCAAATACGACACCGACACCTCATTATTTTTTTAAGATTGACCTGTTTGATAGTTGCAAATTTTTTTTTTAAAAAAGCGGTATTAGACGATGCGGTCGGTTGGGTCCAATTAATCGCATGCAGTGATCGGGGCCGACGGATCGCGCCGTATAATACTGCTTTTTAAATATTATTTTGATATTTATTTTATATAAATGATTTTCCCCCCTTTCAATAAAAAAATTATTTTGAGTAGTTATTATACATTTATTTTAAATTATATAATTTAAATACCTAATTATAACTGCAAAAAATTGCCAATCATTTTTTTAATACTAATATTACTTACAGATAATTATTGGCTAAAAGCCAAGATGCCAGGTCACAACCGTACCTATGTCAAATGACAATTAAAAAAGAGGTACTTGCCGGCCTAGGCCGGCAACGAGCTACTTCCCGGCCACTTTTTTGGCACTTAACTACAACATTTCATTGCATGTTTGAGAAAAAATATTTTGTCACCAGGTTAAAACATTTACACAAGCCGCCCAGGATACCTACATACACCTTGTTGTATGTAGGATGTAGGTATCGTGCATTATTAGCGATTTGGTATGATTGAAGGTCACGATTCATAATACAGCATTAAATTCATCACACGAATTATTTAATGTTACACAACTTGAGCAACATGAAACTAAATCTGTAAAAAGTTAAAACTTCGCTGTGGCACTCTCTAGATAAATAACAGTCGGCATTAGACAAGATCGTTTCGCAAAAGGATGCAATGGGCATTAGACATACCAAAGATGTATAACAATGTCACTAATACGACTATTATGGTTTATATAAGCTGGCCAAAGCAAAACAATGGTTGATTTCATGTTGCTGCTCGTTACACAATACAGTTTTGCCCATGTACCGGGTAATTATAATAACATTTCGTTGTGACGTAGGCTACAGCTTTATGTCGTCATCATTAATTTGGAAATTGCTCGAACTACTTTTCTTTTAGAGATTTCAAATATCAAGAGTTCATGTAGAATGTTTACTATGATTATTGTAGCGTCAATCGTTGCCAATTTGTAAAACGGTGGTTTCCATTTTTCTACATAAATCATTTGTTACAGAATATTGATGTCCCACTTGATCCAGTAGGTAGGCATTGAAGTTATGCCTACCTATGGTTACTCTCGCTTACTTGGTTTAGCTAATATCATAGTTGAATAATTACCATGATTTTTTGACATTTTCGTAAATAAGTCTAAAACAAAAGAACATCCAGGGCTGATATTACGCATACAGTGTTCTTAGGGCCTTCCACTACTGCACCTCAAATTTCAACCAAATCCTTGAGGCGGGCAATTTTATTAGCTTAGCCTGTTAGACCCTTCATAGTTTTTTGCGTAACACCCTTTATTGGATCACAAAAATTATTTTAAAAAACGAACAAAATAATGGGTCTGGTCAAGATCAGCATAAAACTGCTCGTTAGACAAGTTGCACAGCAAGGGTACTCGAACTACTATAGACCGTTTCCAGCGTACTGTCTCCGAATGTTAATAAAGTATCGCAATTATTTATACTTACTTGAGAGTCCTCTCCATAGTGGAGGTGCGGAATATCTCCTCCTGGTCGAGCGACAGTACGCAATAGATGTCCCGGTGGCACGCCGCGCCATGGCTGCGTGCTGGCAAGTTTTTGGCTTCTCCTGCACAAAACAGTTTTAACAACGTCACTTTATGTCCAATAAATATGCACACATTATGAAGGATATTTTTTTGATAACAGCGTTATAGTTAGACAATTGTAATTAATAGAATACCAACTTAAAATTTTTTAGGATTTTATTTTTAACCTCGTGAGGCCCTATGTCATATACATGAATACATATATATGTATATACATATATATTGGTGTTATAAACATTAACACCAATTGTTGATTTAGTCCTTATCGCTGATTACATGTATTATTAATGAATTATATGTGAGTCAAACGTTCTTTACTCCTTATTAGGAGTTATGGTACGACAAATATCAATAATATCATACATCAATGCAATGAGTCCTATCCTGCCGTCACAGGTATCTTTAAGTATGTACATTATAAACTGTTTATTACCATGGTACTTTGTGTAGAATAAACATTTCCTATTAAATAAATATTAGACTTGGTCCACACTTAAAACCAGGATAAATCCACCATTACTTAAGTTGCTTCCTTTATATGTCTGGGAATAAGAAAAGTATGCAAATAAATGCAATATTATAAGAAGAATCGAGCTTACTAAGTTGCGTAACTTGCCGGCTGACCTCGTAAGATATCACCATAATGGGAGAGCCAAGGTGAGGCAACAACGACCCATAAGCAGAGCCCTGCCACCGCCTCGGTTTCGACTTCGACTAGTGGACGAATGGCGATTATTTGTATTCAATAGTACTATGTTATGGCAAATCACTTAATTTTTTTCGATACCCATGTATCAAGGCACACCACCACCATTAGCTGCCTGAAGCAGTGCGCGACTTTAATTTATTATCAGGTAACGTTATAAAGTAGATAATTCAATATGAGTGTCGTCACTGTAACATCAGTGCTATGATAATTAATTGAATTCCTCTATTTACAATGCAATGTAAAGAAATAATAACATTATTACAGTGTAATCTCGATAATCTGGCACTTGAGTGGTCCGACCATTTCCAGTAATCCGAATTTTCTACAAAATCGGCAGTCCTGTCAGTATTTGTGTCAGGTTACCGAGATCACGCCATATTTATTTGAAAAAAAAAAACGCATCTCTAGACGTGTTACTTAGAGGTACTCCACGTGCCCCAGTAATCAATATGAATTACTTAATTTGCAATAAACACACATAACAGCCTTTGAAAGAAATAAAATAATATATAATGTAATAAACGTCATTACTAATACAGTAGATATCGTCTGTTTTGATGGCAATATTGAAACAGTAATTTATCAGAATCTTGTGTGAAAACGATGTCTCAAAGCCATTATTATTCATAATCCTCGATTTTCTAAAATAATTATTGTAGTAATCACCTTTTAAATATGTAGCAATTCACGTTTTAACAAGCGTGCAATTACGAATAACATCTAAAAGTAGGGCGAACTAAAGCAGCATTATTTCGTATAATTAGTCCTAAAGCCTGTATTGCGGCTGGTATAAGATTACTGGCGCGATTGTCAAGGCGGACAAACAAAGGAGGTGCCTCCCACAAATTCGTCATAATTGGTATGAGAGAGAAACTTGTATATAATTGCTGATGCAAAAACAAGCATCATCATCATCATGTCAGTAACACACTACGTTAATTGGATCGTGGGAGAGAAACGGGAACTTCTAAATAGTAAGACTAGTTCCAGTGTAAATGTAACATGTAGGTACTGCTACTTAACCACAATAGCAATCATTAACGCGTTTCCCCATCGTGCGTAGAACGGTTGTGTCGAAATCGAGAGTAGGTAGAATAGGCACCTCACCTCATCTTACGCATTTCATACAAATGGATTTCACGATCTTCTATCATTGATAAAATAGGTATAATATGAGCTTTTTCACTTTTAGGGACACGATAATTAGCGTGAAATTTAAACCCTCA
This sequence comes from Thaumatotibia leucotreta, assembly GCA_025490895.1. Classification (NCBI taxonomy): domain Eukaryota; kingdom Metazoa; phylum Arthropoda; class Insecta; order Lepidoptera; family Tortricidae; genus Thaumatotibia; species Thaumatotibia leucotreta. The sequence continues at coordinate 15,118 of JALPQI010012076.1, forward strand.
ATTTTAGTCAGGTTTGTAACGATAATTAAGTACTAAATTTCAATAAAAAGTCGATTTTGGTATAGGCGATATTAAAATATAAAAACGCCGATCAAGCTTAAATTCCTAAAGATATTGTACCTAATTGTCGTTACCAACTGCAATTCTGACTGCAATTCAGGTTTTTTCCTGTCACGGTGATTGGTTGTCCCTAAAAGTATAAATGCCCATATATAAAACTAATAAATCTACCCCCTTATTCATAAACGTTTGTTAACTTAACAAGCCGCTAATAATTGTTTGTCCCTTTTGCTCTTATGGACATATTGTTAAGACTGAAAGGGACAAACAATTATTAGCGACTTGTTAAGTTAACAAACGTTTATGAATAAGGGGGTTAATATATTTTATATTCAAGTTAACCATATAACATAGTATATACATACGAATATATGTTTTATTTATAATTTTCGATGGAAACGAACCGCATCAACGAAAGTGCAATTATTATGAACAGCGTACAAGGTAGGTACCAGTAGTAATAGCCCGTGCGCCTAATAGGTAATAATGACCAAGGAACTTTCAAACTGCTTCGCTGCAGAGAATATTAATATTTAAATAATTCCTGGAAGATCACACAAGACTAAATATGTATTTTGTTTAAATTTTATCTCGCTTTCCTTATTTTATTATTACCAGCGTCGCTAAAATGCTGTAAAGTGTAAAGGAACAAATAGATACGGATGAGCAGATAAAATGAATCGAGTGTCGCATGTCGAATTATAGCGAAGTAAGTTTGTCTCTGGTTTATGTAATGCACACCTACGTAAAACAATGCAAACGCAGCGAATATCTCAGGTTGCCGTAGTTTTTGTAAACGTTTCATAAATACGGTACTAAGTAGTGTGGGGTCGAAGGTGAGGCATTCTCAGTGCAAGCAGCGAGCACAATAGGCGCTGCGTGCGGCTTGCGTCCCACGGGCGGTGGAATCGCACGCACCGTGCGAATGCGAACACACCCACACGCAATCACTATCCTATCCACTATAGTATAATGTGAATAATATGATACACCACCATTTTCATTTTGAACCATACTCGTTTTAAAGTAGACTAATTCTTTGTTTATGACGTATTTTTTTAGACGAAATTTAAACGGTTACGTTTTAACTTTACTAATGATTGAATGTACAATGTGAATGTGTATCTTATGCGATAATTGCTAAATAACTATGTTTCCCCGAAGCCATTACACTTAACCAAATATTCCTCTACTAAAAGAATTGAGATACTTAACATTTTCATTGTCATATAATATATGATATCTAAAACAGTTAACCCTTCAATGGGTATTGGCAACATATATTATTTGCCGTCATTTAAAAAACAAAACCAAATCTATTTACAAATATGTAAGGTTCGAAATTGAATGCTTTGAAAGAGCTGTCAAATGGTCAAAGGGTTATGGCATATTTTTGATAAGTATCGAATTTACTGAAGTAATTATTGTAATAAACAGGTTGTATGACGTCTATTACATCTAATTAATAAAAAATGTCGCATATGAGCATGATAACGAAAACGCCGTTTACTTTAAATATTATAACGAATACATTAATATATGCATAAAAAGTTAGGTATAAAAGGCACTTGACATGTGTTAAAGCTTTACTGTCAAAGCATTATCGCAAAGAGACTATCACACTTACAAATCTCCGTATTTACACAGGTACTCGTGTTGTGTAACTAACTTAAGAGGTTTCTTTCACTTGAAACTATAATTAGCTGTACAATGCCTAATTCATATACAAACTGTATAATTACCTGGGTATGCACTATTCTAGCTAACTGTACACAATGTCTCATACGTAGAAAGCATGTAAGTAGCATGTAACATGTTAACATAAATAATTAATATAAGGACAAAATTGTACCTAGATCTAACGATTAGGGATGGATTATGAAATTATTTTATTCAAATCTAAGTCGCTATACCTCAGTCCGGTGTCCATTATCTAGATAGTATTAGTAAATGAAACATTAATTTACACCCATCTTCAACTCAACTTCAGCTTAAACGTATTAACAAAACGTTTGAGATACTCTAAGTAGGTATTATACCATACAATCTAATCAAAACAGGTAATTCGATTAAATAATAAGATTGCAAACGTAAATTGAGGTAACTCAGAGATCTGTTTTATCGGAGAGGCTACGCTACGTAATCTTATCTGTCAGTCTGTATAGGCGACGGAGTAATGTTTCAATGAGCTCGCCATTTGTGAGTGAACACACGTGGAGCATCGATAACGGTGACGATAAACAAGAAGCGCACTTTTCATTAACGGGGCGTCGAGTTTCCATGAATGGGTGCTCTGAATGGAAAACGCTCGGTTCGCCCCATTCACCGAAGCGCTCATTCGCCGCCTGCCAGGTAGATAACTATAATATTTACAGTACATTATCTCTCGTCGACCTAAGTATGCACTCGCGTGCAGACCTATGAAGGATACACGCAAAGAATATGTCTAGGCACCTGAGATAGTTTTTCCTTTTAATTGCTAATCGTATTATTATTTTAACTGTACAAGGGTTTTTTTCTTGTTAATGATATTTAATTTGATTCTTGTTATATCAGATGTTACAATAGTCAATAGTTAATTGTCAACTCTCGATTAGATCATCAATTAAATGGAAAATCGTTCATTTTGGATGATGAATGTTATTTTCCCATGAGCAAAACCCAAACTTTGAGAGCGTTATGTAGCGATTTCCGAGATAGATCTATGCAAACAGTGGTTGAAACCTAGTGATTTAGCGTTTAATCAAAGGGTGTATGATCGCGATCGGTAGTTGATTCATGAAAAAATACTAAAATGTTCGCCATCATCATTCTGATTAAATAATGTGTTATGACAGGGTGAAATGTTTTACATGATACAAAATTATATTTTCTGGATCTACTCAAATGCGATAAATTTTTACTATGGGACTTATATCGCATTCGGCAGAAAAAAATATAACTACTACAGTCGAGTGCATTAATAGATGTATACACATTTGAAAGAGATCGGCATGAATAATTGTATGCATATTATTGACAACTCGATTGTAACTAGCGACAGCTGGTTTCACAATTTGTATGGAGATGTAGATTTTGTGGTAACTTTTTCAAAGATGGTCCCGTAGTAAAAGTTAGCTGTAATCATGAGTAAATCCAGAAAATATGGTTTTGTATCATGTAAAAGATTTCACCCAGTATAAAGCATCGTCACGTCATACTTTTAATCTTGGACTCTAAACTCAATAATATGCCGTTAGTACCGAAATTTTAAAATCTCATAATCTTACACAATGCCGGCCATTTGCAGATTGATTTTGTTATTTGAGCAGTTCAGTGCACAAAACTAATTGGAGAGTCTATATGTGCACAACCGATATAAAGGATCAAAACATGTAGGTATGCCGACAAATGGCCAAAAATGCCTCCAGACGATCTTGTTCCCACATTATATCTAAACTGCTGACACACACCCTATTCTTACGTGCATCGGTAATTTCGAATTTTTTTGTTTGTGCCCTGCGAATAGTACGAATAAATAAGAGTGACGATAAAATAATACGCGAGTGTTTTTATCACCCCTGCAAATAAACCTATTTTTTGTTATCGCCCGTTATATTCAACTAAGTTCGTATTTTGTTATCGCATTAGTTTATGTATACGCACTACTTTAAGTGTATTAAGGAAAGATATACCATACGAATATTCGGGAAAATGTGTGGCCTAGGGTACGCAAAGTAACTACATAAGTATCAGCTGACACGTGTCATACAATACATCCGGCGTTATAATTTGTATAAAATTTATGTCAGCTGATATTATCTACACAGAGAGACGGACCGTGGTTCATACGCTTTAGGTGAGTATTGAGCTTTATGCTGTTGTTCGATCAGATAGCGCGTTCGCGCGGCAGGCGGAGGCGGGCGCGGGCTCGCAGCGGGTCGCGCCCCGGAAGGCGTACTGCACCCGTATCGCGCCAGACACACTTCGCGTTATCATGGATTTATGCGTTCGCGCCACCACTGTGTGCCAATCGTCTTGTTACTGCTAATTGTATGATATCTTCACTTTTAAGTACTATTGCATTCTTAACAAATCTCTAAAATCATCCTCTTATGTACACAATTTTCAAGAAGTTGAAAATGATTTGGCCTCAAAAAACATGATTTAGATCACCTAGTTTCGTAACGCGACGTTTCTAACTACGTCCGTAAACAACAACAATAATAAACAATTTAATATGTCAAAAATCGGGACAGACAAATAAACATAGAAGACGGGCATTTCTTCGAGCGTTTCAAAAATGCATGTATCTCTCACGGGATTCGTGTGATAAGGCTGCCAGTGCTGCCACCGCAGTCACAGCGGTTGAAACGCTCGGAGAAATGCACAGACGCTGTGATTGTAATTTAAATCTTGTAAAAATTTATAATTTATATTATTATGTACTTTCGATACTATATAGGTATATGCGTTTATACTTATTAATATTAACATCTTATTTATATTGTTTAATAATCTTTTTTACAAAATGTATATAATATTGAAATACAATAAAACAAACAAAGCCCAGAATCGCTGGCGTAGGTGCCGGTGGATATGACTGCACGGGGTCATGGATTGCTATGCATCTGACCCTCGATTCATTCATCTAACCTTTCAGGTGTTGGCAGAGATTCTTCGCAGAGTATGAAACCGTTCGCAGACAACCATTAGGAAAAATGAAAATTCCTCAAGGATAAGTTAAAGCACGTGAAAGATAAGTTTTTCATTACAGCAGTTCGTTTGTTCTGGCAATAAGGTACGCCCATATATCACATGTGCTATCAATCTCCAAACACTAGCAGTAGTTTTAACAAGGAGGGAGGAGGGTAGGTAGACATTCAACCATAACTTCAAAAAAAAACAGTACAAATGAAAAAAATCGATTCTTCGATTATTTGATCAGTATGTAATAATCGGGTAAAAATATAAATATGTAATAAATATTATGCTAACATATAATAAGTAATTGCAACCTGGATATTGGATATAATGACCCTGCATCTACCAACCGGCTAGATGTAGTTCAAACACTAATTTAACAAGACATAATAGGATAGCTGTAATTTTTTATGAAGGTGCTTGTATATTATATTAGATGTACTATTATATTTTGAGGTTTTTGGATCAGGCTATGGAATTTAGTTATTATATTTTATTTTTCTACTAAGTTTTTTAATTCTTTGGGTATTAGGTTAGTTCATTATCCTAAATGTAATAAATAATAAATAGATATTTGGGACACCTTACATTTTTCAAACTAGTCCCACGGTAAGCTCAATTAAGGCTTGTGATGTTGGTACCAGGCGACGATATATACAATAGATAGATACTTAAATACATAGACAGCCATGACCAAGGAACATATATTTGTGATAAATAAAGACACAAATAATAACCCCGCCGGGATTCGAACCTGGAACCTTCTGCTTCATAGGTAGGGTCACTACCAACTAGGCTGCGGACGCTGATGAAAATGTGAACAACTGAACATACTGGCCATAAACAAGACCAGCATAAAAAAATCTATTTGACTGATTTTGACATCCAAATATTTTAATGAGTAGAATTGGTGCTTAGGTAAAATATTAAATAAATATCTTGGGACATCTTACACAAATCAACCTAGTCCCACAGTATGCTCAGTTAAGGTTTGTGATGTGGATACCAGGCGACAATATATATGTATATTAGATAGATATAGATACTTAAATACATAGACAACCATGACCATACATCGGGGTTTTCGGAGCGGGGACGTTTGACATTAGCCAAAGAGTAGGTATTTACTTAAAAACAGATCGTACCCTAGTAGGTTTCTACCGAATGAATAATTGATTGAAAAATAAATAAAGATTAATCATACATATAGGTACATATTTTATATTGGTCATTCATTATCAACCTCTTCAGTTAAGTCTATTCATTTATAAGAAAATGCTTCATAGATATCGTCAATATTGACATTGTATTAGACACCTATTGTCAACCGTTACCCTTGCTTGTCTAGTAGATAAACTTATATGCAATTGTATTTTAAAAAACTAAATAATCAGTCAACACAAATATGCCTCCTAGAAAAAAAACTCGTTTATGCCTCGAGTTTATGCCTTCGTGGATAGATATATAGATCTTAACTTAATCAGGTTCGTTAAAAATGACATTTTGTTAAAGAAACAATAGTCATTTACTCTAAATATCTTTGTCACGAAATAGGGGCCGCAAGTTCACGAAATTAGGAGCAGCGCCGAATTTTATCACGAAATAGGCAGCAAATAAGACGTTCCCAATTAAATTAATATATAAAAAAGTTTGAACAAAATCTATAAAATGTATGCATGAATTAACTGTCAAAGAATCAATATAACATACTCAAAAGCTTTTGTAGTGGTATTTTGCTAAGATTTTTATTTAAAAATACGTCTCGAGACCCTTAACATACCGTAATAGGGGACATTTACCTTATTCAATTTACAGCAGGTAATTAATTAAAGTTATTTTAATTGTTACCTTATAAGTTAAGACTTTTACGGAAACTAAAATAAAACTTTGTCACAGATTGTATACAACTCACAGAGAGGTAGTTATTCATTAGGCATAATAAGATATTTTCTTAAACTAACATATCTGTTTATCTCTACTCTTTCTCAAATCATTCCCGCTCCGAAAACCCCGATGTATGACCATGACCAAGGAACAAATATTTGTGATAAATAAATACACAATTAATGCCCTCGCCTGGATTCAAATGCGAAACCTCCAGCTTCATAAGAAGGGTCACTACCCATTAGGCTACGGAGGCTGACAGTGTAATTTTTATATTCCATTATTACTATATGAAATTAAAAGAATCTCAATATGCTTATGAAATTATGACAAGTTATTAAATATTTATAAGTTATGTCTGCCTTTACCTCCTAATCTATACACATAGTTAATAGGAGAGGCCGATGTCCAGCAGTGGACTACCATAGGCTGATGATGTATGTATGTGTATGTATGTCTGCCTTCTGCTATGAGTGCAACAGACTTGACATTGCAATATAAACAATGCTTTTTTACATATCATATAGGTATCTGTATCTTTGCATAATTTCACCTAAATATTAAACAAGCAACTGAGAAGCCTTGTTTCCATCTTAATTAATGATTTATCACTTTTTATGTATGTGTCTAAATTTTATACATCCATAATCCATATTGATATAAGGAAATGAAGCTTGTTCAGCTATCACAACAATCCTTGTAGTCACACAATATGCAGGACACAGGATGGAATGTATTTAAAAAATATTATTATAAGTGTAAGGTAGAGTTTAATAACCACACACAATGACCCAACATAATGTGGAAATCGGAACCCATAACATAACCAATGACTAATTCAAACAATCATAGTGAATGTAGCATATTATAGATTTACCTAGACAGAAAGGGTTTTAATAGCTCAGGACAGTATGAGCTGTGGCAATTGGATCCTATGCATGAAAACCATCATATAACACTCCAATTTTGACTTTCTGTTATTTACTAACAGATGGTGGGAAACACATTATACTCCACTGCGGCACCACCTTAGTTTTAATGAACAAAAATATACAGTAAAATATAAATATGACATCTATGAAAAGCTAGAATAAGTATGGATATGCATATATCATGTAGAAGGAATTATTTGTACAGTCACATCCATATGTAAATAATATGTTTGCCTTTCAGAATGTATGTCCAAAGCACAAGGTTTAAAATTGCATACATGTTTGTAGAGTCGAGAGAGATGTATAAGTAAATTATATTAAAATTCTATGGTCACGTAGCTTACAAAACTCCTTAATTTATTTTAAATATTCTTACAATACCTTAGAATAACTACAATGTTGTAGGACTAAGTTCACATGTAGAAACACATTTAAAACAGTATTGTAATAGAAATTTAAAAATTACAACTGTAATGGTTTGTTGTCCGTAAATTCCTCAAGTTCTAAGGACCCAATATTGAGTTGGTAATGCAACACTACAGTCCCATAGATATGATTGAAAAATACCCTAAATGAAAACATTCTAATACAGACAGCCATAAAGCTTTTAGAAAAAGATTTTAGTTCTACTGAAACAATTTACACATAATGCAGTTGCATTGAATCAATTCAGTAAACATACAGTCTGTCTGTGTCTATGCTTCCAGTCAGAGTATGGAACTAGTCCCTACTTTTACTTTGGCCCTAGTTTCGAGATAAAGAAATAAAGAGAATAAAATCGAATTCCGTGATTCATGCGTTGATTGATATATGTATATGCTACTTGCATCAAACCTTTTGTACTCTTATATACTGGTCAATTGAGGCATTGATTCATGTACAGCAAAAGCAGCAAATTGTCAAGAACGACGTCTTAGAACGTACAGTTGATATAATAACCAACAAATACATACCGTACCTAATATGATATTCATTATTCATTGTATGTAAGGCAAGGCAAGACTAATTCATTCATAAACTGTGCGCGAACTGTCAAACCACCAGTTGCAAACAAAGACCATGCTAGTAATGACCTAGTCACTGTGGTGGTCTACTACTTCCTAAGCCAGTTCTACTAATCGTATATCTATTCAACAATTCGCTTGTTATAACATAAATTCATGTAGGGCACGGGAAACAAAGTTTCCTGATACCACCTGTTCGCTATGATGACAACAACATCGAGAGAGGTCGATTTAAACACAGCAATAGAAGGAAATCATTTAAACAATGATTTTCCGTCTTCGATTAACTTGAACATAAGATAAAATTTACTTACCGATCTTTATTTTTAATCGTTCTTCGACTCGCACTTTACGCATATCGTCCGCCATGTTAAATCCATTACTGTTTATCTCTTTCATCCGCTGTTATCTCTTTCGGAACGAGCCTGAGCCTGTCCCGCCACTTCCGGAGTGTCGTAATGTTCTGTTCAAGTCTTTCTTCAGATGTCTTTACTGATTGCTTGAAATCCATTCGTACAAAAACACTGTATTAGTCTCATTTATCCACATTTTTCAACCAGGTTTATCATCACACACGCACAGATGGATGGTGCCGCTTGCATTGCGCATGTGCGCAACTTATGCATTATTTTATCAATGAATGCACTCGAAGGTTTTAACTCTTATAAATTTACATTGTTCCAGATAATTACTATGCGTAGAACACGAATACTAATTGGTATTTGCTTTATTTTACTTGAACACCTCTTTGAAGTAGCTCAAAATAAAGTTCATCAAATTATTGAATGAACAAAAATTATGAATGGACAATTACGTCACGTCACTACAAAGCGCCTGCGCGGATGTGTACTAATACTAATCGTTACAAAGCGTGGCAATATTGCAAACCATTTTATTTTTATTGCCAGAAGCAAAAAAAACATAAAATGATTTTGTGTTTTACTTACACTGATAAAAAAATAAATAACCTGCAACTATTATAACATTTGTATGCGAGTTATTGTACAAATAATAGTTGAGGGAGATTTATTCCGGTTAAACATGCTTACTTTATTCTGTGTTTACACTTCTATGTCGCCATAATACTTTCTAAATATGTGTGTTGGAGAGAACTCAGTTTAAACGAGTTGTCTACTGTAGCTAAATCAAATTTAATAAAGTTTATTTGTATTTCATTTAAAGCACATCAATTCAAGCATACATAAAAAGCTTCAATTTCCATGGCTTTACTGCCTTTTGGGGCAATTGCATGCGATCAGTTATTCATTGCGGTATTTGATCGATTGCATAAATTCATTGCGCCTACTTAGTCAGCTATATACGTACATACAATGAGACAGTCATACGCGACTTATTGCGAAGTAAAATTAAATAGTGTCTAGAGCATTGTACTTCGGTCTTACCAACCTAAGGAAGATGACAATCACTGTCAAACTGTCATTTACATTTCATCTTCTTAGTAGTCTGTGCATTTCATGAGTAAAGTTAGGTTAGTTGTTTGTTATTTAGTTTAATTAAAACTGAGTTTTTATATTTAACGTATTGAATTTAATTTAAAATTATTATTAATTCCAAGAACTATTGTTGACACAAATGATTGACGATTACATGCACCCTGATTCCAATATAATATATGTCGAAGAAAACATACCAGGGCCCTTTGAGGACAGTGCAGAATATGATAATATTTTGTGTAATTTCAATTCACGGCTAACAAATAAATGCAAATGTATTGCAACCTGCACTGAATCTTGTCAGTGCTGTATTAAATCGGGTCACGGTAATTATGAAAAGGCAGGATTTGAATTAAACTGCCTGAAAGATATTCAAAATTATTCATCTTATCCAATTATAGAATGTAACAGTTCATGTAGCTGTCCCGACTATTGTGGAAACCGTGTTGTTAAAAAAGGACCTATGAAAGGGTTAGAAGTGAAAACTTGCAGAACCATTTCTAAAGGTAAAGGGCTTTTTACTACTCAATTTATTCCAAGAGGTACTTTTATATGTGAATATGCTGGTGAAATTATAACTCTTGAACAAGCCAAGAAGCGGCATAAGATAAATGATGCACTAAAAAAAATGAACTATATATTTTGCCTTAATGAACACTGTAATGAAACACAGTATCAGATGATAGTAGACCCAAGTGCAATAGGCAATATAGGTCGCTATATCAATCATAGCTGTGAACCTAATTGCATCATTGTGCCAGTTAGAGTTGACAGTCCTTTACCCAAATTGGCAATATTTGCTCAAAGTGACATAAATCCTGGTTCTGAAATAACATATAATTATGGCTCAAACAATTTTAGTAGTTCAGAAGTTTTAAACATGAAAAAATGTATGTGTGGCAGTGATAATTGTAGCGGGGTAATGCCTTCTGAAAAATACTGACATTAGTCTGAAAATTATTCCTACATATATCTTTAGCATGCTGTTTCCGAGACTTCAAAGGTAACAAACACTTTTTCTATACTTTAGTAAGTGATACAAATATGTATTTCGTCTTAAGTAATGACTACTAAATAAAGGTAGCTTTCATTTGGTTATTTCCTGAATTCTTCAAAAGTCTTGAACATTAGCTTACTTACTACCTTGCATTAAAGGATTTTGAAGTAACCTAGAAAAAGTTTCTACTCATACTTAAATCGAGATAGACTTGTCGGTTTATGGAATTGTATCTATTACTACAGAATTAGTACCCGCAGCAAAATATTTATAAAATATGATGGTAATTTTAAGTCACAGAATAATTTCATACAGTAGACATGTAAATGCATTAGTTCAATTAGTTGACAGATGAAATGCTGCACTGAAGGTGACAGTTGCCTATTATGTTCATTATTAACCCTTTACCTATGGGTGTCAACCAGAGTTGCCACCACTGTCAAATTAAAGTCATACTTATGTAATGGTGTCAAGTCAAACAATTGAATGACAAATATTATGGCCCCGTAGGTAAAGGGTTAATGTATCTGTAAAATGAGATAAATTCAATGTCAAGGAAGGAACCATTATTTTTGTATGTTTTCTTACAATGCAATAGGATTCTGGTTACAAAAAATATGGCACAGACTAGAAACAAAAATAAATAAAATATAAAAAACTTGTGTGATTATGACATTTATGACATCAAAGTATTAGTTGTGAAGCATAAAACCTACTATGATTGAAAAAAATGTCCAATTACTAGTGGCTGGACAATCACTACAATCAATGGGCATTTTATGGCATTTTCACATACATGTACAGTAGCGATCGTAAGTATTTTGACATCAACAAAAGTTTTTATATTGCACAAGGTAGATAAGTTTTTCCAAATAAGTTTATGCCGTGGTTATTAATGACTTATAACTTCTTTGAAATACACAAAAAGGTTAGCTCCTTGAACTATATTAAGGACCTGGCCATAAAAACGTACATCTTGTTGGTTCAAAAATATTTTGACACCATTCCTTTATTCAGTTTTATTGAGAATAGTCTTACGGGATGATAATATTTTCTGAATAAATTAAGGCCTAGACTTTATATAACATGCCGAAATGTAAAGAATATTAAAACGATTTAAAACAAGCTGTTGCAACTGCACTCAAAAAAGGCAAGTCGCAGGCTGAAGTTTCGCGAACTTTTCATATATCACAGCAACTTGTTAGTGTCTGGAATAAGCAATTCAAGGATAGAAAAGGCGTCAACAATAAGCCTAGAAGCGGTCGTCCTCGAAAAACCACGTCGAAAACTGATCATTTAATAAAAAAACTGTCCATAGAAGATCCGCGGAAAACTGCAGTCACAATCAAGGACGAGCTGAAAGACAATTACAACGTAAATATTCATGTATCTACTGTCAAACGACGCCTAACGGAGCAAGGGCTTCATGGTCGACGCTCATATAAAAAGCCACTTATATCGGCAAAAAACAAGAAGGAGCGATTAGCGTTTGTACTAAGACACAAATCGTGGACAAGTACTGAGTGGTCCAAAATTCTATAGAACGACGAGAGTACTATTTTATTTTTGCAATAAAGATTAAATAAATAAGTTCAATTTAATGTCTTCGGATGGAATAAAGTAGGCACGTACGTCGTCCACATAATATAAGACACGATGTGCGATACCAAGTACCCACACTCAAGCATGGTGGCGGTAACGTAATGGTTTGGGGATGTTTTTTCTCGTCACGGACTCGGACCAGGGCTGCCAGATCGTATAATTGGATGCAATTTTTGTATAATTTGGCTGCTCTATGTATACTGAATCCGCTTGTATAATTGGATACATGAAGAGAATATTATAAATTTCGTACTACTATCTCTGTCACTCCAAGGACAAAACTTTGTTTTGTATAATTTTATTGGATTTTGTATAATTTCAGTGTCTTATTTCGTATACTTTGAAAATTGTGACTGGTAACCCTGACTCGGACCTCTCGTTCTAATAGATGGCATTATGGATCGATTTGTGTATGAAAATATACTTAATACACACATGATACCTTATGCCAAAGAAAATATGCCACCTCGATGGGTTTTTCAACACGATAACGACTCTAAGCATAAATCAAACCATATCAAGGCATTTTTAAATCGTAAAGAAGTCAAGTTTTTCGAGAGGCCGAGTTTAAGTGCTGATCTTAATCCAATCGAGCACCTATGGGAAGAGCTGGATCACAGAGTGAGACAGAGAAATTATTCCAACATGGAAGATTGTTTTCAAGCACTGAAGTCAGAGTGGGCAAGAATACCATATGAACGTATACAGAAGTCAGTGGACTCAATGCCGACTCGATGTGCTGCTGTTGAAAAGTCCAAAGGATACGCAACCAAATATTAAAATGTTGACCTTTTTACAAGTCCGGTAAAATAATTTTATTGAAATGTCAAAATACTTTTGATCGTCCTAAAGTGTATTTTTTATGATTTTCTTTTCAGCTTGTAGTTTGTTTTTAGATATCTCAGTGGGAACGTAAAAAGGATAGGGTTAGAAAATGTAATTACCAATTTATTATTAAATATTAACTCAATTCACAAAAATACTACATTATCTTTATTTGTCAAAATACTTTTAATCGCTACTGTACATGTTATTATCATAAAATTAATAATTATTGTATGAATGAATTCTTTCACTTTATTAATACTTTTCTAAAGGCAGATCATTATGGAATAAATACATTACAATAATAGTAAGTTAGTAAAGTAAGTAAAAATAATATAAATAAATCATTTATACATTCAATAATGAAAATATGTTATGAACATTGATCCTACAGTTGCCTAAGTGAAATTTGAAATTTGTAAAAGTTTATCTTTAGTAATTTTTTTTTAAATAAAACCAGAACCCATCTCTAAACCCTCGAAACCTGTACTATATACTTATGTAAGGAAAATAAAACGGGCATTTTCACAAACCGTTGTTGAAATCACCTTGTTATTTAATTCGGACAAGTTTGGGCTTGTTCTACTCAGGATCACGAGTTCTTTCGATTCTAATAAAAGAAATGTTTTTTCCATTACAATACCGTTTTTTCAGAGATGTTCAAAGGCGGTAGCGTAATGGAAGGAATGAAAACTGTATGAAAATTATAGGACATATTTTTTATCCTAACAAAATCGAATAAGCTCATGATTCTGAGTCGACTAAGCCTAAACTTGACCAAATTAAATAACAAGGTGATTTCAATAATGGTTTGTGAAAACACCCACAGGCACTTTTCTCAAAATCATACTTTATTACCAGAACCCACACTTTTGTTGCCAATGACATGATGTTATAATTATAATATAAATTAAGAATTGTGTTATAGTAATTATTAACCATTAGTTTTCAATCATTTAATAATGTATGTATAAATAATTGATACACTTATAATCTACTAAAAATAATTCTGTAAATAGGTAATTTTTTGTCATATATAGCATTATTTCATTTTAAGCAAAACCCACTAAATTTTTTTAACGTATTCTTGTAAAAAAAACAGATTATCAAACTATGTAATTAAATATTTGTACTATTATTTGGTTATTTTATAACTTGTTTATCAGCAGTGACTCAGCGGACATAACAGACCCTCTTTTTATATGAATATTATGGTTTTAAAGAGTCGCCTTATTTATTTATAAAAAATATATTTTATTCGTACATTTATGTGGTCTTTCTTTTAAATTAAGGTTCTTGTTTTATCTTAATATTGTTAAAACATACTAAACTCAAAGAAATTGAGAGTAAGAGCAATCATTGTGAAAAACAATAAATAGTTGATATACCCAAGTAGTCCAAGTATGTACCTACTGAATATACTTATACATTGGTTTTATTTGTACATGGACTTCATTTTAGTCAGGAATTCTGCTCACTTTGGAATTATAAACAATACAATTTAAAAAAATCATGTTCACGGGGTAAATAATCAAGTAGTCATATTGTTGTTACATCAACATGATTTGGACAGAATTGTCAGAATTAGATAACCTGAAGACTAATAATTGTTAATGATTACCATAAGGTTAATTTTTGGTATTGTGCTACAGGTATGCAGGATCAAATTGATGGCATTGACACACTAATTTAAGGGGCGCTGCCTGTTACTATAATAGATAAATATGCTAAAAAACAACAATTGTTTCTACTACTAATAGCTACAATTAAAGTAGTAGTTTCTCATTTAACCAGGTCCAAGGTCCCACTTTCAGATCGTAGTTACAGACCATTGCTTGTAGACTGTGACTCATTGTGTTGTCCACAGATCACATACCGACACTTAATCATGGCCATGGTTGTGAGTGTAAGCCACATTCAATATCAAGCAGAAGCTGCATCAACTACTCTTGCTTCTGGTGCTCAATGAAACTTCCTTGAACAGATCTAGTGTCCATACAAAGGTTTGATATCATAAGATTACTATTTATTTACCACAACCAACATACTAATCAAGCGATCAGTTACATGGATGATCTTATCTAACATTCAGAAGTATTAAACCAGGGCCAGTTTAAAATTA
Source organism: Thaumatotibia leucotreta (assembly GCA_025490895.1). Taxonomy (NCBI): domain Eukaryota; kingdom Metazoa; phylum Arthropoda; class Insecta; order Lepidoptera; family Tortricidae; genus Thaumatotibia; species Thaumatotibia leucotreta. The sequence goes on from JALPQI010012076.1 coordinate 30,681, forward strand.
CATCAAAAGAAGAAACTGTGAATATTCGTTGTACATTTTTATAGTACAAATGTAAAGGGAAAGCAAGAGTGTAATGTAAGTGACCAATTTTTCGCCTGTTTATATAGGTATCAAAATGATATTTATATACTTTTAAGAGGGTTATGCTCGGGGTTTCTCTACGTGATCGAATCAAGTCACTGATGTAGCCGTTCGGATTAGCAAGCTGAAGTGGCAAGATGCAGGCCACATTGCACGCCGCAGAGGTCTAAAGGGGAGGCCTAGGCCTATGGATGTCCTATGGCTGAAATGATGATGATGATCAATGCGTTTATTAATATTATCATAAAGCCATGGAAAGAAAATAATGTACCTAGTTTTAAAAGAGTATCTCAAAGAATACGACTTAAATCAATAACATAATTCACTTGCGCGATACAATATGGAGCAGGTTTCATTGTAACCTCTCACTTCGAACAAATTAGTAATTATTATATTGCTTGCTTTATCATATAGCGTAGATGATCACTAAGATCAGCCCACAACACGTTTTATCTACACAGTAATGAAGTAGTCTATCCAATGACCGATCAATAGTGTATATTTCTTTTCTAATGCGCCTGTAATTATACTTTTAGCAAAACCTTTATCTTGAACTCTTGATCATAATTTCAAACGTAAAACGTCCACTGCTGAAACTCCTCTTTGGACCTCTACGAGTACTAGATACGATCTTCATCCAGCGTCTTCCATCTTCATGTAGTCGTCTGTCCATCTTGTGGTTGGACGTCCTGCGCTGCGTTTGCCAAACCGTGGTCTTCACTAGAGCACTTTTTGATCCCATCGGCCATTTTCACTACGTACAATATAATTAGCCTATTGCTACTTCCGCTTGCTAATCTAGACTGCTATGTCGGTCACTTTAGTTTGTCTACGGATCTTCTCATTTCTGATTCGATCACGAAAGGGAACCCTGAGCAAGTGAGCATAGCCCTCTACGTAGCTCGTTGATCGACTTTGAGTTTTGAGATGAGGCCGATAGTGAAAGACCATCATTTCATTTTCGGCGCCATGAGTCATTCCGCAGTGTTTAAAGACGAAAGTCTTTGATCAATGTGTGTTGCCAGTGATGACATACGGTACTGAAACGTGGCCGCTTACAATGGGCCTCATAAGAAAGCTCAAAGTCACCCAAAGGACAATGGAGAGGGCTATGCTAGGAGTCTCTGCGTGATCGGATTAAAAATGAGACCATCCGCAGCAGAACCAAAGTAACCGAAATAGCTCTCCGAATCGCTAAACTGAAGTGGCAGTGGGCGGAGCACATTGCGCGTAGAACCGATGGCCGTTGGGGCGGGAAGGTTCTCGAGTGGCGGCCACGTACCGGATGGCGTAGCGTGAGTAGGCCCCCCACAAGGTGGACTGATGACCTGGGTGCGGGTGGCGCAGGACCGGTCATTGTGGCAATCCTTGGGGTAGGCCTAAGTTCAGCAGTGGACGTCTTTCGGCTGATATGATGATGATGAGTCATCACTGGTAACACATATTTAACAACTTCGAGTACCGAGCTTTCAACAGAGACTGACTAACAGTTTCGTCTCGTCTATATTAAATATAGATAAATTTTATTATCAAGCCCACCCGTTGAAAAACTCGATTGAGGTCATCCAGCAACGTTTTGGGTTCCTCCATGGACTTTGCCATGACTACTACATATATCGTCGGCAAACTAAATTGCCAAATTAGCGTCGGCAAAATGCCAAATTGTACTCTTCAGTGTTTTGTATAATTTGCTGCAGCTTAAGGATGCGGTTTATCATTCTATAACCTTTTCTGAATCTGATTTGTTCGGGAGGCGTCAAGTCTGTGATCGTGACGGCTTGTGATTGATGACCCTTGAAAACTGTTTTATTGAATAATACGAGCCCCGATGCAGTGGAGTTCGTCTAGTTCGAAACAATTTTTACTTGAATATTTTAAAAATGATCACATTATGCTAATGATAAATTGTATGAACGCTAGTCATGGTCATGGTTAATGTACTACATTTCAAGAGACACAACAATCTGAAGTACGCTTTTGTTGTTTAATAAATCGATTTTAACAAACCAGAGTCTAAATTATATTTTCGTTCACCACCGTAATTCCGCGCTTATAAGCTTGAAGCAAAATTCGCAGTGCATCAGGTGTACCATGTCGTCTTTAATATTAATGGCGTTCTTTACATTCATTGATTATTTACAAAATTAAAAATTGTGGAAAAAATTTAAAAAAATAACTCTCGTAAAATAGTTTTTTTTTATTCTGATTTATTAAGTCTAAATATTTTATACTCAAAGAAACTACTTTAGTACTACTATTGAATAGTGAAGGTTTTGTCTCTAAACCTTTTCCCCCGGATGAACGGGATAATCTCGAAAAACTGTAACTGGACGAGAACATATGCATCAGGGCTCGTAGTACCCGTGTTCATCCCGCTCTCAGAAGCTTTGAAGTGATTCCGTTGTGGCCTGGCACCTAGACGTTTTTAAGCTCAGGGCCATCCTAAACTCCTACAGGCTGATGTCCATGATGTCCGAGATTTCTTCGGTGTGATGTCGGGACAGATTGGCTCTTGGATCTTCTACCAAGCTAAGTTGTCAACGGGCTATGTGACCGAAGACTACGTGTGACGTGTGATAACTAAATACATAAATAATGCTACCATCTTCCCCTTTTTTTGACAGCTGGCTTTGCCTAATAGACTTGTCCATTGCGAAGATTTCGGAGTCTTGGTTTCGCTCAAGTCTCTTTAACACGGTGAGTATTAAAGCACTCCTGTTAAAGTAAACAGTACCTATCGTATAGTTGCTACTGTACTGTACTCAGTCTATAGCAAGAGTAACAGATGTAAGTAACTAAAAGGAAAAATATTTAATCACAATGTAATGAAAAAAATGATGAATGATGACCTAACTAAATAATTGTCACTGAACTTACCAATCGCCAAATATTTCAGAATTACCCTCAAATACCGTATGACCCGTTTTACCTGCTGACCTGCTAAATAACCAGCATATCATTACCTTAGTTATCAACGCATTAGTAATTTTTCAAATTACACATTGTGCGTCGGAGCCGGCGTCCTGTCACGGTCCCGTCGGCCTTTGTCCGTGTAGCATGCAATGGGCGCTTCATTGCATTGTCTCCTTTAATATCCATCTAAAGTTATCCTTTCAAGCCCACGTTTACCATGATAGCATATTACCTATTCAACCTCCTCTTGTCATTATTCATTAACAAGAAAAATGTAGTAGAGACTTGTTTATTTTCTGCACCTACTCTAAAGTAATAAGTTATGGCTTGTCCAAGAAATAAAGTAGCCATCGTCAAATCAGTCTCTACTGTTACACAATAGTCCCATGTAGATCTAACAGCCATGGGACTGTAAATCGATTCTTCTGTTTTATGTTTAACAATCCAAATAATCCATTATCCAAAACCATCCGCTTAAATTAAAAGTCGTCAAGATCAAAATAACTTCAGATAAAGCTTTATGCAAAAGTTCATGTGCAAAAAGTGCGATCTTCAGAGACGATTTTAACAATGTTAAACTTGAAATAGTTAATAAAAATTGTAGACACAGTTTATTATAAATAAATAAATATCTTGGAACACCTAACACCAATCGACCTAGTCCCACGATAAGCTCAATTTGGGCTTGTGATGTGGGTACCAGGCGACGATATATATAATAGATAGATACTTAAATACATAGACAGCCACGACCAAGGAACAAATATTTGTGATACATAAATACACAAATAATGCCCTCGCCGGGATTCGAACCCGGAACCTCCAGCTTCATAGGCAGGGTCACTACCAACTAGTATCGATATTGTAATATAGTTAAGACCCATTGGGAAACTAAATAACCCAAAATGGTAAAATAAGAAGAAACACTACTAAAATGCTGAAGTTTAAATAAAAGGCCATACCATAATTATGGAGAAATTGATATAAATATCAACCGAGAAATTGATATGATATAATAACACAGCGTCCGAGAAGGCAAAGAGACCTTCTTTCTAATAACATCCACGCAAAGGTATAGTCTCATAAAAAAAATGTCTACTTTAAGTATTTCGTATACAAGACAAGCCTTTTTGTAGCAGTGGACCTAAGTTGTTCTTTTGGATCAATTGCAAAAAATATATATATAGAAGCCTAATACTCGTAATTTTTATGGTACGAAGAAAAATTTTGTATAAGTAACAACTTTTGGCAATGAAAAAGGGCGACAAATTCAAATTTTCTATGAGCAATCAACCAAACGAACCTATATCTTTTAAATATACCCTCATTTACTGCTGCCGAAGGTTTTTTACATAGTTTCTACTTCTACGACTAACTTTTTCTCAAACATGCAATGAAATGTTGTAGTTACGTGCCTAAAAAGTGGCCGGGAAGTACCTCGTTGCCGGCCTAGGCCGGCAAGTACCTGTTTTTTAATTTTCATTTGACATAGGGTTGTGACCTAGCATCTTGGCTTTTAGCCAATAATTATCTGTAAGTAATATTAGTATAAAAAAAATGATTGGCAAATTTTTGCAGTTATAATTAGGTATTATAATTTAATTACCACTCATTTAAAATAAATGTACAATAACTACGCAAAATAATATTTAAAAAGCAGTATTATACGGCGCGATCCGTCGGCCCCGATCACTGCATGCGATTAATTGGACCTAACCGACCTCGTCGTCTAATACCGCTTTTTTAAATTAAAAATTTGCAACTTTCAAACAGGACAATCTTAAAAAAAAATTAGGTGTCGGTGTCGTATTTGACTTTTGTTGTGTTTCAAAGACTTAGTTATGTAAAGCCTAACAACTTACTATTTGACCCTCGCCATGTTGCGGATTTTCAGTGACACTAATTTATTTTACTGGCAATGATTACTGTTTGACATCAGCGGCCCTACCGCAAAAATCGAAATTCGTATATTTCGAGGATTTGTCTCTCTCACTCTAATGACGCTTTCATTTGAGTGACAGAGAAACATCCTCGAAATTTACGAATTTCGATTTTCGCGGTAGTAGGCCAGGCGTTGAATGTCATCGAATGTCACCGATGTAAACAAAAATAAAATATATCGCGACTTAAACGATTTCATCATAAAAATGCCGAAAAAGATACCAATAGAAGCAAGAAAAATCGTCTTAAATACAATAAAATCTTTAAACCAAAGAAAGGACGAAGGATTGAATAGTATTCCATTGGAAAATGTTTTGCAATTGGTTACTGACATGACATCACATTATTGCCATAGGTAAACTGTTTGTAGCGACACTGTGTCAGGGTCAAATAGAAAGTTGTTAGGCTTTAGTTGACTTATAATTTCTTAGAAAGAATATACATTTTTTTGTTTCATTTCATTGCTTGTTTGAGAAAAGCATTATACATACCTCGGCCATGAAGTGACGGGTTGCCGTCCGAATACTATCCGGCCTCGCTTCGCTCGGCCGTCTACATATATTCGGCCGGCAACAAGTCATTTCCCGGCCTCGGTAGTAATGTACTATTGTAACACAATTGACGCCATCGTGATTTTTGTTTTGATTAAAGGCCTTAACTATGTACAATTTTTTTGCAATAGTCCCATATGTTTATCGATAGTCTTTATTGACATGGAAACAGATTTCTACGCCAAAGCAGGTCTGTCCAACTAGCGCGTTCGGTTCGAACTGTCAGTGCCACCCCGGGGAGTACATCAGTAGGGCCTCACGGCAAGCGGTGACGCAGGTCGCGCAGTCCATTATATTACGGCAACGTATGTATGGGAAAAGTTCACATTCGGATACCAGCACCAAATTTAACATGTTGTTAAATATGTCATTCTGTATCCAAAACTGCCGGGAGACACTCTCTCAAAGCTCAAGGTCACCAGTAATGACGTCATCAAAATGGCTGCTGCCTAATTTCGAAAAGCGCTTATTTGTTCCTCAACTGCCCAACGTACACCATCGTGTGTGGTATCAATTGAAAGGTCATTAAATATGCTCTAACTTTGTCTTTTGTGTTTTAGCGTACATCTAGGAATAAAAAAAATATCGTTGAAAGAATAAAAATATTTTTTTACTCTTTTCGTAAACTGTACATTTCATCAGGAAACAAGCGGTATTAGAAAAAAATATTGTTCTACGTAAATGTAGCCAATCTATTATTCTAAAATATACAATTTAAATCATCGAAATCGATTGAAAATAAAGAAAGATATGTCATTTTCTATATTCCGCGGCACACGTCATACGTTCGCCATCCGCCTGCCCACCAGTTCGAAAATGTAAATTGTACCCAAACTATGCAATTGATATATACTGATAAGATATGAACTATAAGCCAATTAAATATACAAATACACTCGGCGTCAAAAAAATCGCACCTTTTTAAATTCTCCTTTCGAGGGATCATAAACCCTATATTGTGTATGACAAGGTATGACTGTGGGGTCTCATTTTACAGGTAATAAAACCCTCCACCAGAAAATTAAAATTTACGATCAACCTCAGTACGAAAAAAAAGAAAATTTGCCAGGAAAAAGAAAAATCGTTTATTTACACAAAAATTACAAAATTTTAAAGCATAACAATAACAAAAAATAAAGCTTAAAACTAAACTTAAAACCTAGTGTTGCCTCCTCTGGCCCTCCGAAGATCTGCCAAGCGGTCACTCATGGACCTGATGAGTGTGACGATGCTCTCTTGAGGGATGTTGTTCCACTCCTCGATGACGGCATCATGAAGCTCATCGAGAGTGACAGGAGCAGGATCACGCGACCGTACCCGCCTTTTCAGCTGATCCCAAAGGTGTTCGATGGGATTCAAGTCAGGACTCCTTGCTGGCCACTCCATAACGGTGATACCAGCAGCATGCAGGTAGTCCTTGACATTTTGCGCTGTATGGCTGCGGGCGTTGTCGTGCATGAACTGGAAGCCACGTCCAACAACATCAGCATAAGGGACCACATGTTGATCCAGGATCTCCGCTACGTAACCCTGAGCATTCAGGGATCCCTGGCCACGGCCACCACCAGTCCGGGAAACGCAGAGAAGTTCGGTCTTCCCGTCGACAGAAATGCCGCCCCAGAACATGCAGGATCCACCTCCGTAGCCGACGGTTTCTACGGTGCAGGCTTCTGTGTACCGCTCCCTAGGTCTTCTGTATGCCCTCCTGCGCCTATCGTTGGTGTAAAGGCACACCCTCGTCTCGTCAGAAAAGAGGACCTTGCTCCATTGGGCGAACGTCCAATTCTCGTGTGAAGCGCGAAATCCTCTTCTGGCAGTCCGGTGCTGTGCAGTCAGTTGGGGGCCCGTAGCGGCTCGGTGGGGCATCAAATTCCTCTCTCGTAGTCGTCTTCTAATCGTCGAGACGCTCACCGACGTTCTGCGAGCTGCTCGAAGCTGTTGCTGGAGCTCAACAGCGTTGGAAAAACGATTTCTCAAAGAGGTCGTCACGATGTACCGGTCGTCTTGACGGGAAGTACAGCGTCGTCTCCCGGAACCACGCCTCCTGATGTAGCCGCCAGTCTCCTCGAAACGCTGTAACACTCGTCGCACTCGAAAACGACTGATGTTCAGATGCCGAGCAACTTCTGCCTGTCGTAGTCCAGATTGGAGAAGTGCAATCACTTGGGCTGCTTCTTCCGGTGTGGTGTCCATTTTCCGAAGGTTTTTTCTTGCTGTAGCTGTTTAGGTGTGTCCTCAGTGACACCTGGATACTGAATGACCCATAACTGAACTGAATATACAAACGATACTCCTCCTGGAGTATGTGTGGCTGCTCCCGCGTTTCCGCTACTGCAGCTGTGGCCGGGTCGCATCCCACAAGGGTGGGACGGTCGTTGCACCGTCATTTGGGGACGGTGTTGAGAGGCTGTTGAAGGAAGATTTGCCATGGGCATGGCGAGAGAGAAAAATGATTTTGGTGATGATGATGCGGTAAAGGCAAGTTAAGGCAAGGCAAAGTTCGATCTGAGAGAGATCTGAAAAGGAAGACAGATGGAGAGAGAGAGGCTGGTGCTCGATGCTCGATGCGCGGCTGTCGGCGCGTCGCTAGCGGCAGAGCTGGCTCGTCGTTGAGGGTCTGCTGCTAGAGAGGAGAGAAAATGGTGACCCAGCGGGGGCACCCGGGCAGGGCCCCGCTGGGTCGAGAGAGAGAGCTGCTGGTGTCAGTCGTCTGGCGGCTGGTGGAGCAACGCTCGGGGGAGGTCCCGAGCGTTGAAGTCAGGGGGCCTGACATAGTGGGGCGCAATGCCCTGGAGATGTTTGTGGACCGAGTTGTCCGCACGGTCATACATGACCCGTGCGAGCCTCTCGACAAACTTGTCCAGTTTGCGCCACTTCAGGCCCTGCTCGATAGAGGCATTGCGCACATAGCGCGGGGCTGCGACTATGGTGCGTAGCGCTTTGGACTCCACAGTCCAAAGCTTCTTCTTGGTGGACCTGGAACAGAAAGAATACCATGCAGGTGCGGCATAAGTTAGGCGAGACCGAACGTAGGCTTTGTAAAGCCCAAGTTTGGTTCGCAGAGGCAGCTTGCTGCAAAATAGTGGCCGGAGTTTGAAGCGAGCCACGTTCGCTCGTTGGACGGTCTCGGCAACGTGTGGCCCCATGCGCAGCCTCCTGTCGATGGTCACCCCCAGGTATTTCACTGTGGGTGCCCATGACAGTGGCTGACCTAGAAGGGAAGGAGGATCTGGTAGGGTCCGTTTACTACCAGTAATGAGAGTCTGAGTTTTACCCACGTTGACTGAAAGTCTCCACTTGGAGAGCCAGTCAGGGAGGGCGTCGAGAGTCGGCTGGATCTTGGCGACCGCGTGCCGCATCTTGTAGGAGCTGGCGAAGTAGGCTGCGTCATCTGCAAAGAGAGCGAGTTGTGTGTTGCCAACGACTGGTATGTCGTTGGTATACCACCCATAGCATGCTGGTGACAGGCAGCTCCCTTGCGGAACGCCCGCCAGGATGGGGCGCTCTTGGGAGAGGCTGCCCTCCACTTTGACGTGGAAGCGCCGCTCTGCCAGGAATGCAGCTATGAGCCTCACGATGCGGCGGGGTGCTGTGGACAGAGAAAGTTTATAAATTAGACCTTCGTGCCACACTCGGTCGAAGGCTTTCTCCATGTCCAATAGAACGGCCACGGTGAATTCCTTCTTGTTGAGTGCTGCACCCATGTGGTGCAGCACTCGAGTGAGTTGGAGAGTGGTGGAGTGGTGCGCCCTAAAACCGAATTGCTCCGGTCTAGGGGCAATGTGAGGACGGAGGTGTGTGAGCAACAACCTCTCGAATACTTTCGAGAGGGTGCTCAACAGCGTGATAGGCCGGTAGCTGTCCGGCCTAGTCGGGTCCTTCCCCGGCTTGGGCAGGGCAATGACTTGCCCTGCCTTCCAGGAGGTCGGGAAGTGCCCCGATCGCATGATCCCATTGAACAGGCGCGCCACTGCCGCTAAAGTGTTTAGCGGCAGTTGGCGGAGAGCCATGTTTGGGATCAGATCGGGGCCGGGCGCCTTTCTGGGGTTGCAGTGATGCTTGATCGTCTGCTGGACCTGCGAAGGAGAGAAGAAAATTGGATCATCGTGCGGCAGTAAGGGCACGCTGAGATATTCTCGAACGCGCTCTTCGATGTCCGTGGTGTGCTGTTGGTTGGTGGCTGGATTGGGTTTGAATTGCTGCTCGAGACTGAGAGAGAGTAACTCTGCTCGGTCTCGGGCAGCATATTGCAAGTGCCCATTGGCGTCCCGTAGCGGCCGCGCCGGCTCGGCGGTGTTGGTGAGTGCTCTGCATAACCTGTGGATAGAGGGAACATGATCAGAAACGTCATCAATATGCGCTTCCCAGCTTTCAGCGCGGTGCTCTCTGAGCTTTTCCCTAAGCAGTCGCTCAAGGCGGTTGAGCTCAGTCTTGAGGGACTGAGCTCTAAGCCTTTGCCACTGCCGTCTATACCATCGCTTTTTCTCCAAAAGCGCCTGAATTGGCCTTGGGAGAGGCTTGCGGCGGTCGGTGTGCGGGATCGTCTCTGCGGCTGTGTCGAGGGCCGCCCTGATGTGCCCGGTGATTGCGGCTGTTGCCTCCTCTACGTCTGCGGCTGTTGAGATGGGACCTGTGCGGGGAGTAATTACCAAGGCTTCTGAGAAAGCCTGCCAGTTGTAGCGGCGTCCCGGTCCTCTGGTGAGTCTCGATGTCGGTAGGTCGTCGATAGACAGCAGCACTGGTCGGTGGTCTGATGTGAGGTCGTCAAATACCTCGTGTCGCATGACAGAGTCGACCCCTCGAGAAACTGCGAAATCAATATTAGTACCTCTAGAGATACTGTTACCAACGACATGATCGCTGTAGTGGGTGGGGTAGAGGGCCCCACCCACTACGAGGTCCAGCTCGTCCACGAGCTGGTAGATGCGCGTGCCGGCCTGGGACTCGGCTGACGAGTTCCAGGCCGGGTGCTCGGCGTTGAAGTCCCCGGCCAGGATGGTCGGCACGGGGGAGTCGACCAGGAGCTGCGTCAGGTCGCTGCGCATGTCGGCAATGCGGCAGTATCCACAGGGCCTGTAAATAGAATACAGGCGTAAGTGGTGTTTCGTGAGGCTTATGTCTACCCCGAGGGCAGACATAGCTGAAAGGTGCTGCGGCGGGTCCACCAGTTGGTGGACGATGGTCCTCTTCACTAGGATGGCCAGTCCCCTGTAAGGACGGCCATCCGCTGCCTGCTCGTGTGTTCGGTACACGTTGTACCCTCCGATGCGGAACAGCGAGGATGCCTTGAGCATCGTCTCGCAGATCAGCATGATGTCGATGTCCTGGCTGTGAAGGAAATGGCGAATCTCATTAGTTTTTTCCGGTTAGGGATTGAGCGTTCCAATACACAACACGTAAGGATGTACTACACATATTGGGATTGGTAGGATGGATGGGGTAGCGTGGTAGTTTGGTTGGGGTCAACCAACTACATTAGCGCGAGAGTTGGTAAGGTCTCGGCTAGTACCTTTGTTACCGCTATAGAAATGGCCGAGGCCAAAGCGGCGAAGTGCGGCGGGATGTCCTGCTGGTCCGGCTGCGGCTGCTGCGTGCGGGCTGTGTTGGCGCGGCGCGGTGGCTGCGCTGACAGTCCTCCCGTGCGGGCCCTAGGGGGATTGGCTTGCGCCATGAGAGATTGCGGAGCGGACTCCGTAACCTCTCCCGACCTTACAGTGTGCCTGGTGTCAGGCCCCCTGCGTTGTTGCTGCCGTTGTTGTTGCTGCTGGCGGCGGCGGTGAGTGAAGGCCCTCGTGCCTCCTCTGCCCTTCGCCCAGTTGCGGAGCTCGTCCTGGAAGACCCTACATTGTTTGTGGTTTGCGGGGTGGTCTCCCCCGCAATGCGAGCAGGTCGCTGGCTCCTCCTTTGGGCGTGGGCACTCCCGAGAAAGATGGTTTCCTGCGCAACTTACGCAGACCGCAGGCCTCCGGCAACCCAGGGATGAGTGCCTGAATCCCTGGCACCGGAGGCACTGCGGGGGGCCGGCTTTGCCCCTCCAGGGTTCGACCCGGATCTTGTTGGTGATGCCGCAGAGTTCGGTGATGTCCAGGAATGCCGCGCATTCCCTGGCCGAACCCTCCAGCCGCACGAAGTAGAGGCTGCCTCCTCGACCTCTGCCACCTGAAATAAGCTTTGCATGCTCCACCGTGTACCCCTTCACGGCGCATGCATCCTTCACCTCCTGTGGGGAATGACCCATAACTGACCATTACCCCCTCTTTTATACCCATCCTTGGGGCCGCAATTAATGACCTGTTAAAAGCGTGCTACGGAACTTTTGATTTCAAACGCAAATTTTCCGGAGATCATTATTTTTACGATAACAAACAATACTCCATTTTAAAGGTCATTAATTGCGCTTTCAAATGATAATAATATTGTTAGGGTGCAACAAATAATATATGAGCTATATTCGTTCAAAACAAAATTTCCGAGATGTGCGATTTTTTTTGACGCCGAGTGTAGTAGTTGTTTTAAAAAGACTGTAGTTTAGAATAAAATACATAATTTAAGAAAAAAACTAAATTAAAAGACATAGGTTCTTAGAGTAAGATAAAAAAAGGTAACAGATGAATAATAATAACTTATAACTCTCAATGAAAGAATATTATGTATATATTTCAAGGTTTTACTCTGAACAGCAAATTATTACCTTACATTCTGGAGCAAGTTCCTTCACATACACGAAGAAGAGTGTAATTTAAAACGTTTATTACGCATACGCCAACGTGGACAAGGCACAAGTTTTTTGCAACTTGCACTTGCATCAGGAATCGTTTTCCATAATGGAACTGGAATATAGACAAATACTTTCTCTTCTTTTTTCCAGCTCCAATCGCAGGGATAAATTTTCTTGTAGATAAGGCAAGGTACTTCGTCCATATCTTCGTTTGTTTGTAGCATAGTCCGCTTTAGATGTTGGGTCAGTTTCAGTGCATCTTTAGTTGGTGAGATGCTTTCAATACTCAATACTCAATCGTTTATTGCTTCCACACAGTTTACAAGGTATTATGTGAACATAAAGTTTTTACCGCTATTTAGTTAGCTTTATTTTTATATGAAAACATTCCGTCTTGCTATAATTAATTGTTATATCAATTGTAGTCTCTCTGGACATTCGTCATCCAAGTGGTGGACGGTCTTCTTTCCAGTAGCCATGGACAGATAACTTTTACGAGTATCACGACATGACTGTCCGGTCGGCGAAGGACGTGACCTTACCATCTTAGCTTATTTTTACCATCTTGAAACTAACCCTTACATTACATAAGTGGCGAACGCAGTCCTTGAGCGTGTCTACGCCTGTCTATCTTAGCATACGATGTATGTGATAGAGTATTGAGTAAACTGAAAGAAATAGAAGCGGAGAGAGAGTGGAAAGATGAAACCACTTTCAGGCAAGCTAATATGACGTGAGGAGAACCCGATACTTACGAAGTTGGAAAAAATTGACTTGAGGATGTTGATCGGAATTATTTCGAGAAACAATACCCTCAACAGTCATCTTAAGGTGATGGGAATAAGTAATTAAGCAGCCTGTTTACATTACGGGAGAGACGAAACTAGTCAGCATGTT
>JALPQI010012077.1:0-35790 GCA_025490895.1 Thaumatotibia leucotreta
CTTAACGCCTATGCATGTGTTACCGATTACTGTTTGTACCAAATTGTTATCCATTGTTTATGTGTCACTTGTTACATCAGTGTAAAGACTATTAATGTCATGGGATTTCAGAAGCCAAATAGTAATACACTATTTTTTAGCCTAATTTCCGAACCGTGTTCCTTTGTGGTTTAATACAAAAGCAATGTATCATGAAAGGCTTTTGTTGTTTCAGAATCAAATGGCTTTGGGTAATAATATCAATCTATAACCTCAGGAGGGGAGGGTGGGGTGCATTGGTCGTTAATCGCAGACGTGATATGATAAGTAATTAGTAAATCGAGGGGTACGACCGCTTATTACTAAACGGATCACTACGGAAACTTCGCACCGTCAATACAATAATATAAAAAATATGTTTTTTTTCTCAAACTTACAATGAAATGTTGTCATCGTTCGATGACATGAACATTATGAACATGTAATGGTATTTCGAAACTAATTTGCAGTCCTAGGTCTGCAAATTACAGGAAGCGACCTTGTTTTGACAAGTGGCAGAACATTTGACATTGAACCCTCAAAAAACATTAAATTAATGTCAATGTTATTGAGTCAAAGATTACAAAAAAAATGGTGTAAGTTGAACAATTTTGTAATATTGTACATTAGTTTCGTTATTTGTTTGTACTGTAAAATATATTTCCGATTTTTTATTTAATTGCAAGTTTGAGAAAAGCACTATACATGCTTCGCCTGGAAACCTAACTTTGCAGAATGTATCTCTAATAATTATCTCTATAAATGTACATAGCCTGCTAAGTTTGGTTTCCCGGTATTTGCAGTAATACCAACCAACCAACGGGGTATATTTACCAATGATGAAATGAAGGAAAAAAATTACGCTGTGTTCAAGCTGTCAAGGAGAAGCAGAGTACAGAAATCAGAAATACTTGAAAAACTCCACCGATAGCTCTCAAGTAGATGACCATTATGAGGAAAAAGAGGTAGGAAAAAGAGAGCGGAACCTGAAACACCAACAATTACAACTACTTATTATCCATAATCATCTCAAGAAACATCAATCAAGGGTATTGGCGTTAAGTGCATTATCTGCGATCGGTGGAGCGAGGCTAAATATCTTTTTCCCTCTTGGGTATCAGTTACAGGTTTCTCAAAAGTTAGGTTACTTCAAATCCCCTCTAACTCTCCTTTCATTTGACGACCTCCGAAGCTCAGTCGGTTACCCTGCCTACGAAGCTGGAGGTTCCGGGCTCGAGTCGGGCGATGGCACTTATTTGTGTGCTTACCACAAATATTTATGACGTGTTCATGCTTGTTTTCTATATATTTAAGTATTGTATGTATATATCTGTTATATATCACGTCTCTTAGTACCCACAACACAAGCCTTAATTGAGCTTAGTGTGGGACAAGGTCCATTTGTGTAAGATTATCCCACGATGTTCATTTTTCAGTAAAGTGCTGGAATTAAAAATCTATTACTGTTACGAACTTATGTGACGAAGTCAATTCGTTAAAATTGGCAGACCTTAAAGTGAGAAAGACGAGCAAAAATTGATTGCACAATTTTAAGCTTATCGCTAACCTGTATTAGATCGAAGTCATGCGGAGATCGGCCTGGAAAGCTCGTAGCATTAGGCCGAGTAAAGCTTACATGAAGGCGGAAATGTTTTTCTATTGCCGGCTTTTACCAGAGTACATATACTTATTCATATCCAGTTATTTCACTTCAAAGAAAGTACATAATTATGCAATATTTTATTTAGTAAGTATCTGTTCATTTCTATATTTTTTGTATGTAGGTACCTATTAAAAAATCGAATCTAAATTCTAGTTGCTATGAGACATGTTACCTACATAATTCTGAATATCGCTTTGCCCTGACCTCTCCCGCGTGTGCTATCTCCAGTCTTCATAAGGAAGTTATGGAAGACCTTTTAAACAGTGGCAGCACTAAACTCACTGTCGGCGTCAAATACCGGTCGGTACCAATACGAGTATATGCTTAGCACGATGTGTATACTCAACTATTTGGCCACTATGGCTGCAAAATGTGTCGCTGACTACGTAACATATTTTTCTCAAACTTGCTACGGAATGTTGATGTTACTTACTTTAAATTAAGCCCGGAAATACTATGTATCCGGTGTCATATGCTAAGGTGATATGTAAAGAGATTTCATGTATTTATTTCACACCTAGGACTGCAAACAAACTGTCTTTTGTTTTGAAACGTCAAATTGTGACACTAGGTCTTGACATTCAGCCACAGAAAAAAAAATAACCTAAGAACTAATGTCTATACCAATAGGTAAAAGGATACCTCAAACAGATTAAAAAAAAAGTTAGGCGCGAATGTTTTTTTTTTTAATGTTGTACGATACTGTACTATTGGTTTATTTACAAATCAAATAGTATGGTTCGGCGAAATCGGTTCGTTTTATTTCATGGCAAGTTTGAGAAAATCACTATACAAATCTCGGCGAGAAACAGGGTTACAGGCCGCGTATTCCTATCTGGCCTCAGTTCCTTCGGCCAGATATATCTACTTGGCCTGTAACCCTTCGTTTCCCGTCCTCTATAGTAATGTACTATTGATTGCAATTTTTTCTCAACGTGTCACTTATCTTAACTTAGGCTTTAGTTCGTGCTGGGTATAATTTTTAAATACTGCGAACACGCATTTTACTTGGCTTTTCATATGATAATATAAGACTAAGACTACATTTAAGCAGGTATCTAATTACCGCAAGACAGAAAAAGGCAAAAATAGTAAGACGGATAAATAGTATTAACGACGTTAAATGTACCTAGGTAGGGAAACTCTTCAGACTGTCACTTTTCCACAAAACGAATGTTTGAAAACTCTACTTCAACTTGTGTCATTAATTTAGTAGATATCTTACTTTGTCACCATAAATTTAAGGGCTATTTTTAGAAATACATTAATTTATTTGACATCTTTTGTACCTAATAATATAAATTTTGTAAAATTTTAAATCGTGCCTCGATTGTTGAATCCTACCGTGCAAATAAAAGCAATGTTTGATATCATAACCATTACCACATACCTACATTATCATGTTTACTATGTTGCGATCGATCATTTACCTAAAAGCCGTTCCGTACACGTATCAAATTACCAATGCGATTAACTGTATATCCGAACATTCTGGAATACACAATATTCTAAATTTGTAGGTAACTGGTTGTTTAGCCGCGAAAATAATATCGAAATGTGCCTTAAGTCAGATTACTTATCCTATACACAATAGTGTGTAGATTCGGTGTATCTACATATCTACCGCAAAATGTATATGCTTGCTTATTATTATTAAGGGTCCATCCACGACAATAGATATGGATTATTAATATGATCTTTGAATACAATGAAATCAGATGTACATATTCTCACAGCTTATCGACCGCAAGTTTACCCACTCAGAGCGACTAGTATATCAGAATCTGATAATCGTACCAACTGTGAGTGTTTAGAGGTCCATCATCTGAAGCAGTGGTTCGCTTCTGATGACTCCTGCGGTCAGTAAGTTGGAATACAGAGTGGGTCTGTCGGATTACATCCGAACCCGTGAGATTTAGTTGCGGAGGATTCTGGAGGTCGCTTTTGATCTTCAGATTTTTTAATTCAAATTTGATTCAGATAAAAGTTTATGGAAGACACCTCGTAAGTCCCCGTCTCAGTAAAAATTCGTAGGTATACTTAAAACAAACATTATTTCTTGAATTTTAAGATAGATTTTCTATTTTATGAATATTGTCTAGGTACTTAAACTCGCCACAAATCCGTGAAATTTGTGATGACAACAATGAAAAATGAAATTCGTCCGTAGTGTGCGTGTATTTACATATGTATATTTTATAGTGGTACTTTCTTGTCCCCAAAAAATATTGGAGGTTCAATTGACTTTTCTTCATTCAATAGGTACTGGAAAGGATAAGAGGATCTGTCTTATTCATTAGAAAGGAATTGGGACCATGAAATATATTATTTCAATTTTTACAATCATAGATTACGTAGTCAGAGTTACTAAAATTAATTATCATCAAAGTTACTAAAATTACCTAATACGCAGACCTGTCTATCTACGTACATTCTAGGTGAATATTTTATGACTTTTCAGTGTAATAAATACTTTTATACATAATAATTTCAAGATCTTACCTCGATATTATAGTTATTTATCGGAGCCGAAGCGACGACACTAACCGAACACACGAGTCTCATTGAGTAAAAGTATGTGGTACCTAATCACGACATCTTTTTATCCTATTGTTCATTGTAAACTATTTACAGCATACATCAACCCAATAACTAATTACGGCTATTATAGACTTTAATTCAAAGACCTTAAAGTCTGCCGCTATAGATTCGTAACGCTGTGTGGTGCTCCGTACCTATTAAAAGTGTTTAACTAGAAGGCCGAGTTCGAGCAACCGGAGCTCTAGATACAGACTCGGTATAAAGGATACTTTAATCAATATGTTTTCTTTGCCCAGCAAGCTAGAACATTGATTAAAGAAGAGTTTATTTCTTCGGGTATTTGCGCTTAAATTGTACCTGGGTTAAATAAATAAAACGTCGAACGAAACCGATTTTTTTTTCCACAAGTTCCATTGCTTACAGACGAAATTGTTTTTAGAATTACTTTGCTAAAAGGAGCTACGAGCATTAGAACCCGTAGGTATTACTTACTTTTTACGCTTGCGATCTATTTGTAGCTTTATCTTGTACTTTAAACAGTTATTGAAATATCTTTTGTTAGGTATATATAAATAAACCAAGCTTTTGCTTTATTTATTTACTTTTAAATACTATTGGTATTGAATATAAATACATTAAATAGTATGTATATTTATTTAAATCTTAATATAGCCGAAAGCCTAAAATATAGCCAAGCTAAATAACAATTGGTTGACACCTCTTTTATAATTCATCATAAATCCTTTGAAAGTGGTAAACAAAAACATGTGTAAGCAAGCACGCAAACGTTACATACAAAAACTATTTAATTTTAATCCTTCTATTTGGATTTCCTGTAGTCTGAAAAATACGCGCGAAAGATTTTTATGAAAAATGTTATTAAGGGAGGAAATTATTATGGCATGCTTTGAATAATAAGTACCTACCGCTTCATGCACATGCTCAAAGGATTTTAAATATTTACCATGGGGTCTTTTACTTAGGGTAACAAGCCTTGGCACGATTCAATTTGCGGTCTACACTCTCTAGTCCTATTTGATGCATAAGAAATTAACTGACAGTGTGGTTAGGGATATTTATTGAAAGACCATAAACCAGAGTTTACAGATCAAATGCTAAATGAAAATTGATCTGTACAAGCTGTTTGATTTATTTTGCAAAGTTTCTGCCTTTCTAATCCATTTAGGATGAAGTGGCACATGGAACTAAAACTTTACTATCTCCTTTACCCTAATACTTTCTCATCGATCTTCCACTGTCATTTGTCCTATGCAAAAGGGTGTGACGCTGAAAAGCTTTTCTCGACCGAGCTTTCAAAGTTTCGATATTTTTTCACCCAATGTTGAACAAATTCGATTCGCCTAACAATATCCCAGTTTTCTGGATGCTGAATTCTTTCGGCAGGCATTTCGCATTTACGTGTTTCCGATTTGCTCTTTATTTTGTTATGTAGGCAGTTGAAACGTACGGCCCCTCCGCGTGTCCTGATGAAGCTCGTCGTTATAGTGGATTGTCTAGTATAGTCGAGTGATCGAATATACCAAATACCAACCATATAAATATATGGTCTCTAGATCCACGGCAGCGAATTTTTGAGTCTATGAAGGATGGAATAACCGCCATTATCACGCTTGTAGGAAATTTAACGACCGTCTTTTCAAAGTCCTGGTATTATCTGTCAGCTATCAACTGTCAAGCGTCTAAGAAATGAGATGTGACTTTGGAGTAGACCACTTTGCGAACGCCATAATCATAAATAAAATTCATAATTTTAATGCGGTTGGTGGATAGGAAATTAGGAATACCACTCCTGTTAACATGCTTATACGTATTGCACGGTCAGGTGATTCTGAAGCGAGCGATATACCTAGTTGTTTCGGATTTCGGGTACATATCTGACAAAATTACCTGATGCCTGTTCTACAAGCGGTTGGATAGGAATAAATACAGGCTCTCGCTGAATAGCACACTTGCGTGGGGTCGGGCGTGTTGACGTCACTCGTCCGTGTTATCGTAATTTTCAGGCCCTCTGTTTGTTTCATTCAAATCGCTGAACATCGCGCTAACTTACGCAAACCATTATACATGTGATCCTTTATGTAATACTACGTGTAGTGGTTTCGAGCTCGCATACATATTTACCTTAAATGAAACGAGCAGTTTGAACAATTCGCCTCGTATTTCAGGATTGCGTTTGTTTTTGTGAAGCTGTTTTATTAGCTGTTTTATAACACAAAGTTAGAGTTTATCGCCTGTAGTATATGAATTTTACACTGTTAGGTAGTTATATTATGATAATTTGCATATCGTAGGTTGACAACCAAAACAAAACTCGCTATAAAAACTGTCACTACTCTTATGTCTTCAGAAAGTTCAAACGGCGTATGTCTGTATATACTACATAATCAGAACTGAGATTTGAGCTTTATTTTAAGTAGATATTTGGGATATAGTGAGTTGTTGTTATTGGCCGACGATATGTTAGCTTATTTGCTCAAAATACCGCCCATGGTGAGAGTAATTACCTACATGCCTGTACAACACCGAAATTACTTTTTTAATTTAGCAAACCAAACCAGCATGAAACTGCTACACGCAATACACTTCAATTCACAGTGAGATTTGAGAATCTAATTTAAATTCGAAATAAGTCTTAAGTACTTGGATGTTATTCGTTTAGGCACATAAACGAGGAAAAAAATATCTTTTGATAATACTCATACAACAATGTTAGCACAGCGAAAAAGTATTCGATCAAAACTTTTGGAAACTCCTACGAGTACTAGTAGAGTTTCCAAGCAACACTTTAAATTTTTAACTCGCTAAATTTGCGATTTTATTATAAAATCGTTTTGTATGCATTTGAACGGAACTCGAGATCTGCCCTCGCAGCAAATCGAGTTTCACAAATAACCATCTTTGAGAATGTGTTCAGCGGGTTATAAGCGACGCCGAAATTAGAAGTTATATTTTTCTGTATCCAAAAATTAACACTGGTGCCTAATCCTCAGCAAATCAGGGTAGTTCAGTGGGATTATGCTGTTGCACTAATCGAGTCATTACCGTTCCCAGATTATTGACGAACTGCGTACAAATAGTAGAGTCATCTTGTAGCAAACACATGTTTATCTGCTATTGTGTCATAATAATCCTGTTTGCTTTTATTAAACGGCAAAGAAAGTGGTGATGGCAATGAACAATAAAAACGCGTAAAAGAAGGTATGGATACACTCATCAGAATAAAACATTTGCGACGTAATCTTGACCTTAAATCAGTGGCAAAATTGGGGGCTCAAAAATCAAAATACCTACCTACCTAAATGCTAAATTACTGTGCGCCATTTACCTGATATAAATATTATGTACATTCTAACCGATGCCACCAAACCAAGCTCCAAAATAAGCGATTCGTTTTCTGTTCCAAATGTTAAAAAAATAAGGTACCTGGTACCTATTTAGTTCTAGAATGCGCGCTTAAGAAATATGTAAACTAAATATTATGGAATGCAACCGTGCAACATGAAATGCAAATATTCTTTATCATAATACTTTCCACGAATTAAAAAGTCGGAAGTCATGTTTATTCAAGAATTTGCAATTAATGAATAATTTTCTTAGTGGTTATTTTCTTCTTCTAAAATTATGTTCCTCTTCCAGTTTCATCGTGTAATGATTTGTCACTATACTTTTATTACAGAATAATGCCAAAAATTTTGAGTTTGTAGGTATGTAAAGTGTTTGCCGGAAATAGGAGGATATCATGTAGATGTGAAGGCTAAAGCCAATGTAAATGCTAATTCTAGATTAGATGAGAGCGGTGACACGCCAAAGGTAACAAACAACTGTCGCATTATGGGGAAATATGACAATCCGTTCAAAGAAACAGATTTTAAAAGGTATCGCTTTCGACTTACTTTAACCAAAATAAAAGTATTTTGTTCGGAGAAAAGAGCACTGACTTGTTACGTTAAAGTATAGGTCTACTACTCGTATCCTTCCAGTCAACAAAGATTTATATGAAAATTCAGATATAAATATAAATAATAGTTTGATAATAGAAGACCTAGTGAAGATTCCGATCATTTTATACACCGTGTTTTTATTTGAATTAAATTAGGCAATTTTTCTGTCCTGGTATAACGTTTTTTCAAAAATTTTGATAAGAAAAACATGGCATTTATAGTGGCCAGTGTGTTTTGCGGATCTTCGAAGCCCTACGAGAGCACCTTATATACCTTCTTTCAAATATTAGTATCCAACACAATACACACGGGAGGTGCCTACCGTCCAAGAGTAGTTAATCTTACTCAAATTATTGAACAGAATAAGAAATCCGTGAATGAGTATGCCCGTTCAGCGTCACTCAAACTCACATATTGGTGTGAGCGAGAGGGTTAGAAAGTGAGTCCGCGGTACACTCACTGCGGCAGCTTATGGTAAGCACATAGGTTTCTCCTTAATACGATTCGTTTACTAAACTGAACTACCTGAAGTCTTACAAGGGAAGTGTGCCGGTTAGGATTAGAAATTGTTTCACATTTTTAATGCTTGACCTTATGGACTATCGATCTAGGAGTTCAGATGGTTTGTTGTGGTCTTACTTTTACCGATTATCGTGCTACGCGTAACTTTCGCACTTGAATCCTACTTTAAACCGTGTTTTTATTGATTTCCGTTAAATTAAAGGCAAGCTTATTTAGGTCAAAAATGATCTATTTCTCTAAGAAACTAGTGTCTTAACTCTTACTGTTATTGAGTTATTAAAAAAATAAGTTTAATGACTGAACAAGTGTATTGCAACATTTATTACATCCTAATGTTACTTATTTTGACATGTGCCGTCAGCAGCCGTCAGTCGCCCGAGATCTTATTTTTAAGGTTCTCTCACACTTACCATTACAATTATTATGTATGGAAACGAAAAAAAAATTTTTTTTTCGAAATTAACAAAAGCCGATATTCCAGGCAACTTCTATTAATGTTCCAAGTAACCTGTGCAATTTAACGGAAATCAATAAAACACGGTGTATGTACATCAGGATGTTGGCAACGTTGACAAAATGATAAACACGGGACCACCATAATCTGCAATTCTGCTCGGCCTGCAACGAGTCTATGATTGTTGTGGGTTTATAGTTCATCGTCTGATATAAACTTAAAGTGACAGCCTTCTTATCTGGGAAGATAAAAGCTTGACCATCAAAAGTTTCATAAGCCTACCGATAGAGAACATTAATTAATCCTTTCAACGTCATATTTTCACTGAAATGTCCGAACTAATATTACTGCCACTATGAGTTTAGTATGCATTGTACTGACGTTCATTTAATGAGAGAAGAAACATAAAATCGGACTCCGTGAAAAACAACACAAATACAAATGATTATACATAAAACATTATGTATGACAAATTATGATGTATAGTTCTGATGACATTTTAGAGAAAGAATTTAGTATTTTAGCAGATTCCAACAATTTCATATGTCAGAAGGACAGCCGAGAACGGGGGTGGCGAATATTGAATTCATAGTTACTGATCGTATCTACTTACAAAGGTGTATACTATGCATGGACGCACATAATTAAACACAAGGTAAATTACAATCTTTTATTATACTGGTTCACAAATGATAAACCTCTGTCGTGAGAAGAACCAGCAAGAAACTCAGACGGTCTTACATTTTCCAAACTTTAAATAATCACAAGTACACACTTAAAACAAGACTATTTACAACACTATAAACTATACTGATAGAAAACGACTGGAGAGTTATAAGCTTGCGTCCATGCATCATTTACTCAACCCTGGAATGCTTTATTCCAACTCTAAATCAAGAATGAATCCACGTACACTGCGCTAGTGCCCTTTTATAATGTCAGCTCCAAACTACCTGCTTCATAGGCGGGTAGATATTAACATGACGTTTAATGTCTACCTGCATGGACCAAGCAAAGAACATCTCAAACAAAACATTGCTTATCGTTTTCTACATTTTATAACTCTTAACAAATTAAATGTAAACATTGCAAATAAGACTATTCTCAATGTAAATAACGGTATTCCGACGTTCAACGACTCGACATGTCGTACACGTCTGCGCCAACTGAAGCATGTCTCCGACACGGCCATACTGACAAGACAAGCGTCCTCGCTTGTATCTGAAACAAACACGTACACCAGTAGTCTTTGTTACCACTCGGTCACTCCTGACCAAATTATCTGTCTACATAAAATCATCTCAACTCAAGAAAAATAATTTTAATCTTTGCAACTGAATTTAGGATCACTTATGGTCAATTAATTACCACCAATTTCAAATCTAGAGCAAACAAGTATCATCTGGCTTTCATAGCCACATTTTACGTAAAACATTACAAAAAACTTTCGGAGGAACATAATGTCATTCGAATTCGTGTACTACATTCGTGTACACACGTTACGCGCATCCCCAAAGGATCGCCGATTCATCCCCATGACACTACGGTCTCTAAAACGCGACCTCCGCCAGAGCCTGTCGCGCACCGCGTACCCACGGACTACTCACAGGCAGACACAACGGGCTACGGCTACGTTCAAGCCTCTGGTACGGTCGACCCATTCTGACCCTAATCCATAAGGGATAGGAATGAGTACTGTTACATATTACGAAATCACATTTGAAAAAATTTCACACACGATCATTTCACACTTCTCTTCTATAACCTGCTAGAGGATCGTAGGAACATCTTACAATCGTCAACATGACTCTATACACATCCACTACTTTAGCAAGGTACGCAGGTATACCACCAACAGTTATCAGAAATATTGTAAGCAAACTCATCGTCCACGACCTCATCAATGTACACAGAAAAACAATCTACAGTCATCAACATGTCACAAAACGCCCGTTATCCGAGTAAAGTAAACGGACACGTCTATAACCTTCAGCGTGGTCAACACTTAAATTAACTGAATGACTCCGAGTAAAGTTTGCAAGAATACTCTATAACTCTCAACTCTCAACAACATTGTTGCCAAACTCATCATCCACGACCTTAGCAAGGTACGCAGGAATACCATCTACAGTCACCATTAATACTGTAGGAACACTTCATCTACGACCTCAGCTAGGTACGCAGGAATACCATCTACAGTCACCATAATACTGTAGGCACACTTCATCCACGACCTCAGCTAGGTACGCAGGAACACTGTCTACAATCATCACATGATTGTACGAAAACCATCCACAGTCACCAAACTGACTGTGGGCATACTCTGAAGCCAACTTATTACTTTGCCCAACATACGATTTACAACATTCGTCATCACGTTTGGGATTTTGACAAGACAATGTCAAAAATCATGCCAGTCTTTAGGCAATTAACACCCCGGCTCATTTTTACCCCCAGAACGTAACGGTATACCAAAAATTCACATCTATCATCACGTCATCAAATATCACTCAGTTACATTTCTTGAAAACCAAGTTCAGTTTTACCAATTAAAAGTCAAAATGATTTAAACTAAAGAGTCAATCCCTCGACTTAAACAAAAACGTAAGTTACTCAACCAGGTTACACCATAACCATGCACCTGATTTAATTTCTGTCCATGGGCTTGTTAGGATCCAATAACCCATCAGAAGTTAACCATTTCAGCCGCGTAAGTGCTACTCCTCGC
Source organism: Thaumatotibia leucotreta (assembly GCA_025490895.1). Taxonomy (NCBI): domain Eukaryota; kingdom Metazoa; phylum Arthropoda; class Insecta; order Lepidoptera; family Tortricidae; genus Thaumatotibia; species Thaumatotibia leucotreta. The sequence goes on from JALPQI010012077.1 coordinate 11,889, forward strand.
AAAGAGTATACTGCACATAAAAAGCAGTCCACGTGCACCTTTTACATGCTCCGGAACTTCCGATGCGATTATTAGATCACGCTCAATCCATCGAACTTGCTCTCAGTCCATTGAAAGCTCAAATGACATGAGAACTCATTAAATTTAACAATTACCCTTTCCGCATTTAAAGTAGTTAATAGAAAATTAAATGCCGTAATGCAGTATCATATTTTCTTTAGGTACTCATTTAATCAACTAAGGTAATTAAAATCAACTTCATTAACATTTGAAACAGACTAGCAAGTCTGTCTATGAACTTACTACTTTACTAGCTAGTAACCGACATAGTTCTACAATAGTAAAAATGAAACACTTCACTTCAACAAAAACAACAAATGGGTTGCAGTACTCACAGCAGTTACAATACTCCAGATGCTACACCGAGCAATAGAGTCTTAACAACCACCTCCATGGCTGTCGGACAATCAAAACGCATTGACCACTTACACCATTAAACCAAACGCACGCCACTCACAGTCGTGGCCGCACTGAGACGGAAAAATAGATCCGATTTTACACCTACGACTACGAATGATAAATGGTGTATGTAGTCCGAGAAAACTGAACCCAACAAAAATGTAAATAGTTTCATTCCACGATTGCAAACTATACGATTGCAAACTATAATGACTAATTCTAGTACCCACCATTTTAATTGAACTAAGGTAGTCAAACTGAAACTATTGACGGTCCAAATAATAAGAAATGATTATCATCATCATCATCATAACCACCATCATCATCACAATAACCATCATCATCATCATAATAACCATCATCAACATCATAACCACCATCATCATCATAACAACCATCATCATCATAACCACCATCATCATCATAACCACCATCATTATCATAACCACCATCTTCATCATAACTACCATCATCATCATAACCACCATCATCATCATAACCATAATCATCATCATCATAATCATCATCATCACCATCATCTCCACCATCATCATCATCACCACCATCATCATCATCATCATCATCACCACCATCATCATCACCACCATCATCATCATCATCATCACCATCATCATCATCATCATCACCATCATCATCATCACCATCATCATCCTATATCAGAAATTGTTAAAATAGATCTCAATGCGTTTAATAAAACTTTAAAGTCTTTAAAAAACTTGCGTAACCTTACGTTATCGCTGTCTAATTTAGTTTTAATGTTGCATTTCTTGCTCAAGTTTTAACTTTATAGAATCGAAAGGGTAGAAGCCCTCGATGACTCAACAACATTAGCTTCACCAATTATCTCAGGGCTCAAATAGCTCAACAAAATGTGAACTCCTCACCGGATTGACAACGTGTGTACACCACGCGCTGCACCACGTGTTCACGGTAGGCAGCAGCGACACCAGTCATCAGCCTCTGCCGCGCCGTCTGGACATGATGACAGCAATAACTTGCAGGCCGGCAGCTCGCTCCGATTCACCATGTTGAACTGTAATCATCAAATTGTACGGTATCAGTTTTATCACAGAGATAATTTGCATGCGAGCTCTCAACTTAACCTGATCACAAAAATAAAAAGTTGAGGTTAGGATATTGGTATCTTTTGGTAGCTCTGTATTAAAATAATAATGGGCTTCACTTTACTACAACCAAGTTAATCTCGCAAATATTAAAACGTTTTTGAAAACACAAAACTTCACGCTAAAAATAGAAATGTCAAACTCTTATTTCTTTAAATTAATGCTTCGAATTTGCATTAAAACAATTGGAACGAAACCTGTCCTTTTATATCCGTTGCTCCAAAAGCAACTCCCGAAGAGCTGGAGTCTTTATTCTCCTTCATTTCCTGGATGTTTCACAAGAATTGTGGTAGTTTCATCGCAACAGCATAGTCATCATGAACGGAACTTCTGGCTACTATGAACGTGTTGTTCTTGAAATTGAAACATTCTGAGCTCGTTTCATTGCCACAACATAGTCATCAGTATCATCAATTCATCACGAACGAAATCATCACGAAACATTCTGTAACATAAATTTCACACGCATAGAAAACTTAAAAAAACAGGCATACGAAATCTCTAATCAATTTTTGGTAGACCACAAAACAAAACCACGGGTTACTTGCCCGTATTTCAGAACTGGTAGTATTTCAAAAGTCAGAAAAGTAACAAGTATGAGCCATGATATTCTTTGAAATTATTTGAATTACTGTTTTTTTTTTGTGAAGTGGGTGAGATACCTACCCACACGTATTGCAACAATAGAAATTCCATAAAAAAACTAACTTGATATCTCAAATTACGTCTCGAAACAGACTTTGCTTCAAAAGATACGAGTGGTTTACACCTTACACCAAATAAAAAAGAAACGATAGTTCAACCTTACCGACTGTCGATGATTCAAACCTCACTCTTTACGTGTGGTACATTTACCATGACCACTCATTGTAGGCGATTATTCAACATCCCGCTTTCTGATGTCAGAAGGACAGCCGAGAACGGGGGTGGCGAATATTGAATTCATAGTTACTGATCGTATCTACTTACAAAGGTGTATACTATGCATGGACGCACATAATTAAACACAAGGTAAATTACAATCTTTTATTATACTGGTTCACAAATGATAAACCTCTGTCGTGAGAAGAACCAGCAAGAAACTCAGACGGTCTTACATTTTCCAAACTTTAAATAATCACAAGTACACACTTAAAACAAGACTATTTACAACACTATAAACTATACTGATAGAAAACGACTGGAGAGTTATAAGCTTGCGTCCATGCATCATTTACTCAACCCTGGAATGCTTTATTCCAACTCTAAATCAAGAATGAATCCACGTACACTGCGCTAGTGCCCTTTTATAATGTCAGCTCCAAACTACCTGCTTCATAGGCGGGTAGATATTAACATGACGTTTAATGTCTACCTGCATGGACCAAGCAAAGAACATCTCAAACAAAACATTGCTTATCGTTTTCTACATTTTATAACTCTTAACAAATTAAATGTAAACATTGCAAATAAGACTATTCTCAATGTAAATAACGGTATTCCGACGTTCAACGACTCGACATGTCGTACACGTCTGCGCCAACTGAAGCATGTCTCCGACACATATTTCATTGGTTGTATTTACAGTTTCATAATAGTCCGGAAATCAGTTAAATTCTTTCCTGTTCAATTACTAAACATCACTCATCTTTAATTGTCCATCGCTAATAACTACTACCTATTATACCGTAACGAAAAATTGTACGCTCTACATAAGTTTTTGCCAAACATTAAATTTTTATTAAAAGCTTTTATCATTTGTGAGTACTTTTAAAATGAGTTTTAACAATACGTAATATAGGTACTTTTGTGTGTCACACACTTCCTACTGGCCATTAGTACCTACATTACATACATTGATTCCTTGAAACGGGCTCTTGAAAAAAAAATTAGCTTATAGGTTTTTAAAACCTCTCAACACGCATGTGCTTGTATTTACAGGCGTCTACAGGCTAAGGTAACTGCTTACTACTAGGCAGGTCGTTGGTTGCTTGATTGCCACCGTGGAGGTATAAACAAACATCGCATTTTAAATTCCTTCCTAGCTGATTCGGTGACCCAAAGAGGATCTTGGCTTCTGACACGAGAGAACGCCATTTTCCCTATTTTATCGAGCCTGTTGGCAGCGTTGGCTTTGGCTACCTTGTAAATTGCCCCTTTCTGGTTATGCATGTGTTCTCGTTCGTGTCTACGATTGTGCTCTAGGTGTAACTAGTTTTGTAAAAGTTAATTTAATATCCCTAAGGTATGACTGGTATGAGCTGTCGATACCAGACACCGCGGTGTGTCGGGTTACACGCAGCGCAGTTCTTGCACAGCAGGAGTGATAAAACAGTTACATGTTTTGAGTGGAGCAATTTTCTATATTTTCCTGTGAATTAGATGTATACATTGGTTTATGATCCCGTTGTAAATTCAAACACCATGTACGTGGGGGTGAAATTAATGGGTACCCCATTCTTATCTTGGTTATTAACATTTCGTTCGTTATATGAACATTTAATCAGTTGCAGAAAACCTTAGTTCTTTAATGGAATCATCGTTTGATGTGTACTGATTACTGAATACGACACGTTAAACAAAGAAACGTAATCCCGCACCCCACACGGTAATCATTACGTTAAATTGTCTCAGCTGTACTCGTAACTGCTCAAAGTATGAGGCAGATTGTATGAGCTTTCTTTATAAATGTGCCAATTCGGGGTCGTAGAAAACGCAGTAATTGAAAAGAAGACTGAGAACCGTAATGACTAGCCTTGGTTAAGGTAGCATTCAGCTTTTCCATTTGCTTACATTAAACAAACTTTATTTCAAAATGTATAGAGCTTACAGTAGCTAAAAAGCCTCTTGCTGAGTAAAAGTAGATGAATAATTCACAGAACGTTTCGATACTGTCTCATTCGCTTCTAACATTGGATGAATATTCTATGTAACATCTTTTTTGATAAGTAAACATTAAGTATTTCACGAGTCATACAAAAAACATGTTAATAAATATTGGACGTTATTCATAGGACTTTGTTTAACATATAACAAGTATGAGCGAGATCACAGATCAGATATCAGCCGATTTTTGTAATTAGAAACGACCGGACTTAAAGGACTTTACTATTGTTTCGATTTCATGTAACTGAAACATTATTTCATAATAATATCGTTAATATGTTGAAAAAATCCCATCTTACACCGCTATACAAAACAAAATTTATACACTACACATCACTATACATCAGCACAACAGATTGAAAAAACATCGTACATATATTTTTTTCTAGCCAAAAGTAAAAAGCATCTTTATCTGTCAATCCAAAGGGATCTATTAACTAACTATGTGTAATTTTCAGATAGTTTCGCTGGTTTTAGTAAAAGCTACTAGTTTTCTTATAAGTACACGTAGCTATAGTAATGATACTACATTATATGTATCTTATTACTGCCCTCATAATTCGAATGTTTCAGAATGCGAACGTAGAAAGGAAAACCTGACTTAGAATTTGCTGTGCAAGTAATTCTACTCGATCAAAAGTCACCATCGTTAATTTTGGTGCGAAAGCCGTAATTAAGATGATCTGAACTAGACATACACATGTTTGAAGCTGTTTCCGTTCGGCGGGATAGGCATGTATTCGGCATAATTCAGTGACGTGTACATTTACATTTTGATTCGCGTGGCTTGCGGTTTGGTGGTCGGGAATTGCGTTCCCGTTTGTTGAGCGAGAGCGAGCGAATATGTAACGTGACTTTGAGACTGGTACTTTCATCACCATATTCACTATATATTATTGCCAGCTGAGAATCCACTGCGAGACTTATAGGTAAGGTCCGACCGAGACCCATATTTTAGTCTCGGCCGAGACCGAGAATAAATTTGATTCTCGGCCGAGACCGAGACCGAGAACGAGACTTGGTAGAAAGGATAAAAAACGTATAAATTATAAAAAAAATCCTAGCAAATACCTATAGAAGTCCAACGTCAAATTAAATACAGCAATTTTATTCGGATATTTTGTTTTTTGAATTTTTTTTATGCAGGTACCCCACAAACCGGTATTCGAATTTTAGGTATTTTTATCGATAGTATGACAGGGGTCACTTACTCTAAATTATTCCTTCCGTTCATTTCAAAGTGAAATTGAAGTCAGTTCATGTCAATATGAGACCAATAAAATCGCAGTAAGTTCGCGTCAAGCTCGCCAATTACAGCTCATTACGAATCTCGGCCACGGCCGAGAGTCCCGGCCATTTTTGGCCGAGAGCCGAGAGGGATACCACGGCTCGATTTTTGGCCGAGAATGCCGAGACCGAGACCGAAATCTCGGTCGGACCTTACTTATAGGTGTTTCCAACTTCTGCAACTGGTCCTTAAAGCGTTGGAAGCGTTCTTGTTGGGTTTGGTCGCACTCCATAATCATTGTCCCAAAGGTCTTTTTCGCTGCAATTGCCACTACTTCATTGTTAATTTTGATCTGAATCTTGCAGATCTAATAAATAGGTACTTACTATCTTACAAAGATAACCACAGATGAAGGTAATACCTTCGCACTTTGAGTGACTTACAGCCTTAGGGCTTGTCCATTAATCACGTCATACGATTTTGGCCTGTTTTAGACCCCCCATCCCCCATGGTGATATTTGGTGATATTTTGTGGACCCCCCACTCCCCACAGCCAATATCACGTGTAATTTTTTGCCAACTTAAGTAGTCCTTTGAATAACACTTGAATTTACGTACTTTTTTGCCAACTACGAGGTAAATGTTCGCGAAGTTTTAAAACATAGTATTTAAAAAGTGTTTTATAAAAAAAGTAAAGATTTTTTTCTGGTTATAATGCTGATTCGAGTGTAACAAAAAATTACACGTGATTTGTCCGTTGACCCCCCTCCTCTATGGTGATAGTTGGTGATTTTTTCTTGACCTCCCCCTCCCCCTATACAGTATGACGTGGTTTGGACAAGCCTTTATGAGAAATTTTCTGAGGGATTAAATGAGTATTTGCTGTGATTATTTCAACGGAAGTATTGAAGTTCCTGAATCATTTGATGAACTTTATAGCTAATAAACTTTTAAGATCTTACCATGTACGTGGTTCGTAAAATAAGGAGTTTCAGAAATTGAATAAAGCTTTCAATAAACTCGTTAAAAGATCAGCCTGAAAAAAACGTATGTGGTTCGCAAAATTTGCATAACCGGGCTGGCCTAAGCCTTTGACACTTCCACTCTGACAGCTTTCGAAATAATACCCTCGGGTCGGGGATCGGAGCCCGGCGGCGACGCGATGATTCGCAATATGTGAACCAAGTGGATTGCAGCAATTTATACTTACATGGATATGTATTGAATATATTAACATAGCAACTGGTATCGAAAAAATAATCGCTTACATCTAAATTTTATTCAACAAAACTGGACAAGAGCATATCGGGCTACGACCACAGGGCTCCGTAGTTGGTCAAAAACGGCTGGACAGATTATGTTCAAACTATTTTTTTTTTACAGAATTCATGATCCTTTTCATATTTTTCGGATTAACAGTTATAGGCAAGGCTCAGCGTGGGTGAGCTGTTTTCATACTAAATGTCACATGATACATGTCATTTAGTATGAAAACTGCTCACCCCCGCCGAGCATTGGTTATAAGCAGAGATCGGATTTTTGTGTGACATCTCATACTAAATATCTTCAAATTGACGTAAGTCACTAAGAATATCGCAAATCCATCCGGTCTCTGGTTATAAGGGATCACGGAGCATTGAGCTAAGCTGCAGACTGACGGACAGACAGAAAGACGGCCGAACATGGCTAATCTGAAAACGTACCGTGCCCGTTAATAACCCGTACGATTTATACCATTTTTTTTTGACTGAATATAATATACTACAATGTCTTCTTGGACTTTTAGTTTTTTCATTGACCGGTATTATAATTAAACAGAAAAGACTGCAAAAAACCTCTATCTCAAAAAATACACTATTAAGTAGTAGTAGGTTATGACTAATTACAGGCCATGTATAAAACTATTCAAAAATCTACAAAAAAACGTAATAATTTTGTTTTTGTGTCAAAAAAATTATAGCCAAGAAACTCACCAAACATCACCATGGGGGAGGGGGGGGTCAAAAAGTAGCCAAAAAAACATCACATGATTTATGCATGAGCCCATATCTTTTAGCAATGTTTCCGTTCCACGAAGAAAAAATTAAAAAAACCTATTACAAATAGGTTTTTGACACCGGAAAACTATCGTAACTTAAAAAAGCACCGTCGTATACTGTAGTAAGTGTACTTACGATAGTTAATACGGGGCGGCCACCCGCGCTCGCGCAGCGTAAGTGCCAGTTACGATCTTATACGCGGTGGGGCAGAGGTTTTTTAAGAGCGATAATTTTTTACCAAAAACTAACAACTAGATGAAACAAAAATAGATAAACGATACATTTTATTCGATAAAAGTAAGACACTACATCGGAAACAAACTCAAAGTAACTGCGAGAACAAAATTAATTTTTGAAACGGCCGTTAGAGTTAAACAAAATGTAGTCTGAGATGAAATAAAAGACGGTTCAGAAATAAAAATGATTTAAAACCACTAAGCAAAGTTGGCAATCTGTTCGGGTTCACTCAAAAACCAGTTGTGAATTTATTAGTATGGATGCTGTCAAAGTCATATTATGACTGATATGATTGAAATGTATTTGACTACTCGACATCTCGTAAAGGTGCGTTCAAACCAAAAGAGCATTCGCTGTTCTATCCCCCGTTCTACGAAATCAACCAATCACGTTTTGTGTAACGATCGAATTTCGTAGAGTGGGGGGTTAGAATAGCGAATGTTCGTTTGGTCTGAATGCACCTTCACGTGGTTACATTTTTTATGTAGGTAGTACCAAAATACGCTACGTCGTTTGCATTGTCCGACGTTGTACGACATTTGATATAGGTACCTACATTTCAAATTTACAATACCTACTACTAAATGGTGAATATGGTGTTCCTATTTTAAATACTATTTATGCCCGAAATTGTTTTATTTATAAAATATAATCATTGTGTTAATTAATTAAATTCAGTACATATATTAAATTTCGCGTGAGTTATCAACATGTTTACTCGCATATGAAAGTTATGAGCTATGTTAGCATGGTACTATTACTTAATTAAATCCTGCCCGAATATATATTAGCTATTCCACACGTACATACTTCCAATATTATACGTACTTAATACGCTCATATGCGAATATATTCACGTTAAATCGTGGAGGTTTTATCTCTGATCGTCGATTTTCATCACTCGACTTATTGGCATGCAAATCTTCGAACATTTCGTCAACGACTTGGGTGATTTGTTGCTTATTTCGATTTGTTACGCGTGCGTGATTTCTAACGCCTTTCATGTTTGAGTCGAAGATGAATTAGGATCTCGATCGAGAGAAGGGACTTAAAGGCTTTGAGATAGAGCCATAGGTTTTTAATCAACAGGCTGCAAGTAAAACGACGGAGATTTACAACAAAATGAAGCATTGAGTATACAGTACGACCTACACATTATTTTATAAGTAGTTTTTTTTGTAATGAATGAAAATATTAGTAACTAATTGCTGTAATACACACGTAAACACTTCAGAGAAAATATTGAGCTCTACGAGTGTATAATTACTTAGCTAAAATAATAAAACATAATTGTGTATTTTGAAAATCTGTCTTTTTCATTAGAAAATACAATACCAATATTTTCAATAACTTAGGATATGTATGTGTGCTTTTAAGCATTAAGTACATTAAAGTTTGCCGCAAGACACTAATGTAGTTAAGTGATCCCTCTCCCGACAAACGTCTAAAATAAGTAGTCCTGATTACTAGTACCTAACTAGTGTTCTAAACCTGGATGCAGTCGAATTTTAGAGTTTGAAACATTCATACAATTATTGCTCCTCAACCTGTTAATATTATAAAAAATGTGATGTCCATCAACCTAGAATATTTTAATTTCCTCAACTTCTATGAACATACGAGAGATTTGGAACGATTCCGGACGATCTGATTGGGCGATGCATGGGTTGGAACATACGAGTTGGCTCCTTTTGTATCTATTATTATTATCAGTGAGGGGTAACAAATCTAAGAACCCTCAAATGGAGCTGGTCTTCTTCTTTCGAGTGCGACTTCGTATCCATCCACAGCTTTCAACACCAAATCTATCTCGTCACGAATCTGTGGCGTATCGTTGGTTTCCAAGTCTCCTACCACATGGTTGAAGCGTAGGATCGATGATATCGCTGCCGTGATGGCCAAAAGTGCGTATTGGTAGCCTAGCAACAAATAAAATATTATTAATTTTAAAGCATTTACGGGAAAAATATTCGTTTTATTTTCTGAACTTTCATCAACTGCGATATCTTCATGCAGTTCAATTAGAGTATCTTTATTTTTACTAAATATATTCAAAGTCGTTCGTTACACAACAACATATTATTATTTGCAACAACATATAACAACAGTAGAAAACAAAAAAAAGGAAACAAACCTAAAATCTTGATTTTTTAAATAATCACTTTTCGTAGACAATCTTGGTTTTATGACCTTGAGTTCTCATACATTTTTAGTTTAAATCATTACTTATAATATTTATTAACGTAAAATATACCTGCGAACGTGCTTCACGATATGTGTCAAAGACGACAAATGCTATGGAAAGTTAGCCATATTTTTTTACATTTTTTTGTTTTGTGCTGACGAACGGTATTGTCACGAACTAAAACTAATAATAAACTATACCTATGGATAACAAATAAATAAATTACACTGGTACAGTCGAGCACCTTACATCCATCTCCTCACAAAACCTCTGACTACACACTGCCGCCCATCGCCAAGCAAACAAGTCGCAGTCAGGTGTCGAAGCTAGAAGCGCATTCAGGAGGGTAAGGGCGCGGGGCAGCGGCGAGTTCCATCATAGTAACTCCTATTACCATCAATGTAGTGAAACTTACCGAGGCAGTTCCTTGGACCACTACTGAATGGTAAGTAGGCGCATCGCTGATTCGGACCGAATCGTTCGGGTAAGAAGCGGTCGGGATCAAACTTCTCCGCATCGGGGCCCCAATACTTGGGATTTCGGTGGGCGCCCCAAATAGATACCAACACACCAGACCCTGCCGGCAGCACATGCCCTGATGCTACAAACAGGGAATTAAGGAAAAAGTAGTTGGTTTGATCCTCTTACTACTCTAAACTAAATGCAATATAGACATTGAAAGAATGATCTCGAACTTACGCAAGGTTGTGTCTTCGATGATCTTCCTAATAATGAACGCTCCAGGAGGGAACATTCGAAGGGTCTCCTTAATCACCCGCTCTAAGTATTTTAATCTCATAAGGTCTTCCTTCTCGAAGGGGCGGTCCGAGTCCCCATACACTTGATTCAACCTGGAAATTAACCAGATAATACTATTTTTAGAAGAAATAACCGACATTTATTTTTCATCACATTTTCTAAGCGCGCTATTGCTTGCATGCATCGCGGGAGTGATAGAAAAGTGAAATTCCCTAGGGAATATATTTTGGCTTAAACTTATTTTATCCGCAAGTGTCATGGAAAGTTATAACTCGTTAGTAATACCATAATTACCTCCCTAGATGCACATTTACTATTGTTTGGCCTTTGCACTACATTATAACCAAACGTCCACACAATAAACATTCAAACAAGTTGAGAAGGTCCGCAGTTTTGAATTTTAAAACCTAAGATACCTACGAACTTAAATTTATGAAGGATTAAAATTGAATTCAGAGTTAAAAGTGTGTTTTTCTACTCGTCCACTATAATCATATACATTTACATCGAGTTCGCTACTCAACCATAATGAACTCATTATACAACGCTGTAGGCAACTACCTATACATAATTTGACCAATCGCGTGCCAGCAAAAGAGACATCGACGAGCGGCCATCTCAGGATCTGCACTTCATTTCGGCGTATTTAATTAACTAATTATTTAGATTTGTGTACAACAAACGACTCGTCGAAAAAGTATTGTAGAATTGTGTTATCAGCAAGCTTCGTGGCGTAAACACGGTACTCGACTGAAAAGCTCTTTATTATAATATGATTTATAAAATCCCATTATTTTCATTTATTGAGGGTAAAATCGTCGGTGATACTTCTGTATGGCGATACATTACAAACAAGGAAAAACTACCTTACTTTTAACAGAATAGGGTGTGAATTTGCCCTGATTTTTTAAAGCATTGAACATGTTTTTCTCCGTGGACCCTTCAATTATACAAATACTATCATTGTTAGAATATTGATTTAACTTAAACATTTTTAACTTCTTTTTCGAATAAGTAGATATTTTGCTCCGCGGGAATTCTATCGGATCTCGAAAGGTTAAGTAGCTCAGTAGGTTTGCTGGGAATAGATGCGCTGACAGTGACAATAGGTAACAGCGAGTTGCCAAAGTAAGGAATAAGATTTGCATACAAAACTACGAACTTACTCTTGGTGCACTTTATCTTGTATATCTGGATAGTGTGCCATCATTTTAAGCATGTATCCGACGGTCACGGATGTCGTGACAATTCCCATAATAGTCATCGCCAGAATATCCTCACGCATTTCCTGGTTGCTGTAAGCCTTCTCGTTACCCGAGGAATGCATCAGTAGGTCCACGAATGACTTAGTGTAATCTGTCAAGTGTTTGAGCAACGGATAAAATCATAATAAAATAAATGTTAATTAGCTTTATTGCCTACAAATTTCAGGCACCTTTCAGCTCATCATTTCGCATTTCATCGATGTGCGAAAATCGTGTTAATTATCAGTTACTGGTTTAGGCGTCCAATGACAGAAATATCATACCAATGGGGGACTGTATACCTGTTTGCATACAAATTCAATGATACTTTAATTTGCCACATGTACTAAGTATATGTGGCAAATTAAATAACATACCCAAATTATGCATCGTTTCAGCATATTTAGATTGTTCCTTTTTGAGTTCTTCGCGTTTTTTTATTATTACCTGAAACAGAATAATTTTATTTATTTAGTTATTTATACATATACTTGAACTTAGCTCTTAGAGAGCAAGTAGATCTTTAGTAGCGTAGATTCTAACGTTTGCGTTAGTGATAAAAGAGCTACGTCGTAAAAAAAGTGTCTGAACTGTCTAGTCTTGTTTTTGAAATTACCTAACTGATAGTGTAGTAACGCTCAAAGGATTTTTGTATACCTACATATACAGTGTGTTAACATCATATAGGCTTTTATTGAAACCGTGGATTGAGATGCAGATCTTTAGCCAAATCGTGAGCATAATTTGATTAAAAATTCTAATTTTAAACGTAATTAATTTTTTAAGAAAAGTTCAATGTACTTCAAAATGAACCGTTAATTTAGCGCTTGTCAATGGCGGTCATCAACCACTCGCAGAAATAAAATTAACTATACAGTTAATTTAAATATTTGTTAACCCTTGAATGAAAACGGTTGCCAGTAATGCGTATTACTTATTAGGGCCTTATCACACTTGCGATTTACAAGCGAGGCGAAAGCGAAGCGAGCGCGCAGCGTGATCGTTGCGAGCCCGTAACCAATTCGCCGCGAGTACGTTGCGATTTGGCCGCGATGGCGTAACGAATACGCTGCGCAACCGTCAGTAAATCGCTCAAAGTGATCTGAGTCTTGGACAGTCACTAATAAGATTTATTATTACAAAATGGATACCAACTCTTGACGCGGCAAACTCGCTGCGCAGTCGCGGCGTATTCGTCACGCGGTCGCGGCGTAATCGCGACACCATCGCGGCGAATTGGTTGCGGGCACGCAACCAACACGCCGCGCGTACGCTTCGCTTTCGCCTCGCTTGTAAATCGCAAGTGTGATAAGGCCCTTACCCATTTTAAAGGCCTGATGGGTTATGGTACCACACTGTATAAACAGGGGCACTGGTAACTTTTTAAACATGACACTTACGTCATTAGTGAACCCGTATAAAATCTGCAAGCTGCTCTTCTGCTGGTGGTACTGCGGGAAAAGCCAGTAAAGCCAATCCGGCTGCAACCATGGCCGGCAGATGCGCTCACAGACCACTTTTATCAATTTGTTCGTTTCTATTACGAATGTAGAGTTGTGATCGTTTTGAGCGTTTATCTTCACGCCAAGTGTCGTTTCTGTTGACACATCATTAATAAAAAAACAAGTTATATTTATGGAAGAAAACAAATGCTTTGATTACCTACTTGTAAGCGTGATACACCACAATTCTGTGGGCTTAGTCTGGTGTAATTTATTTGTGGTATTCTTCCCTATACCGAGGTATCCCAACCCGCATTGACTTTTGACTAAAAGTTATTATTTACCACATAATTTCTTTGGAAATAGCAGCTAGTTTCCAGCAGCAGTAGTAGCAGTCAACTTACCGCAAATCGAGTCGAGGAAGTAGGGGACGAGGAAAGGCCACAATCTAAACTTATCTCCGTTTGCCCTCTCCCAAAGCTTGCCCGCCAGCGTCATGCTCTGCTCCGCGAATATGGGAACGAAGCTGTCTGCTACCTTTGAGGTGAAAGTTGGCTGCAGGATTTTGCGCTTTGCCCTCCAGATTGGAACTAAAAACTAATACAAATAAACAAACACAGCCATGCACGTGTTGTCATTCGACCATAAATACGCCGTACCATTCTAATACCATAACTACTATTATTTGTAAGAATCGAGATAATGGAGAAGGACAATTTTAAATATCGTCGGCTGAGAATTCAATTGTGCTATACGCCACTTGCCTTGGTTTACAGGAGAGCGAAATGAAACAAAAAAAAATATTTCTTGAAATGTCTTATAATTTTGCAATATTTAACTTAACTGACACTTTAGTATATTAATTTACTATTTTTTGTTATATACAATTAATGTATAACTTATTATAGTCATGAGATATAAGTAGTTTCACAATTGCCATATCCATTTTGGTAAGAAAATGTTTAACTTGCTATGTATGATATGGCACAAAGTTATGGATGTGTCACAAAATGTTAGTGCAATGTCAAGAAAGGTAGACATTAAAAAGCAATTGTTTATGCAAATAAAAGTTATTTTACGACTAGATTTATTTCAAGTCAAGACGATAATTTATCTCTAATATGAATACATACTTATTAACGTGAATATGGTGCCAATATTGATTCCCAATATTTATGTGAATCATTTTTTTTATTTCTTGTAAATAGGTACCATCTAGAGGTGTGCGCCACGCCGGCGCGGCGGCGCCGCGGCGCGGGACCCACGCCGCCGCCGCCGCCGAGGTTTTGAAAATCCACGCCGCGACAAAAATTTAACGGAATAAAATCATTTAAATTACGCGCCACGCTGATCATATTTACATTAAACAATAATATGCTTGCGAATATCGACAAGCGGTTCCCTCTGACCCAAAAGATTGTATGCGCAGCATTTCTGGATTGCAGATTTTCAGATATTGATACGCAACTAGGAAAAAAATACACTACTTGGGCAGAATTCTTTCGAATTGTACAGATTTATTTTACAGAATTCCAAGTCTACACATTCCCAATACTACAGATTTACAAACTTACAGAATCCCAATACTTTAATATTCCAACATTACGGTTGCCCATGTCTACAGATTTTCAATATTACTGATTGATTCCTATGTCTACAGATTCCATATTCTCTAGATTTCACGTCTACTGATTCCCAACTGTAATGCTTTTTTCAACACACTTGCTTGTAAGTCGTAACGTAGGTCTTATTGAACCGCTTTTAGGCTTATAATCCTAGGTATTAACTAGCTGTGTGTTTTTCATTATATTATATTCTTCACATCGTCGATCTGAAGACAAAAGTCTTCAATCAGTGCTTCCTACCCGTCATGACGTACGGAGCCGAAACGTGGACACTGACGGTACGGCTGGTCCACAAGTTCAAGGTCGCTCAACGAGCTATGGAAAGGGCAATGCTCGGTGTCTCTTTGCGGAATCGAATTATAAAAGAGGTTATCCGGCAGAGAACCAAAGTGATCGACTTAGCCCACCGTGTTAGCAAGCTGAAGTGGCAGTGGGCTGGTCTTATTATCCGTAGAACCGACTGGCTAAACGAGTTCTTGAGTGCAGATCGCGTCTCGGCAAGCATAGTGTAGGAAGCCCTCAGGCAAGGTGCAGCGTCGATTTGCGCCGGATGGCTGGCAGGAGCTGGATGCGATCAGCCAAAGATCGAAAACGGTCGCGTGAAATTGGGGCGCCTATGTCCAGCAGTGGACTGCGATAGGCTGCTGATGATGATGGATGTTTTTTCATTATTTACGTTAGGCCACCATAGGAGGTTTAATGGCTGTCTATTAACTGATTCTATTAATTTCAGTGTTTGCAATTGATGATTTTTGTGCTTCTTGAATAAGATTAAGATATTTTTAGAGGAAAAAGGTGGAAAAGATTTAAAAAAAATTGGTATTTGAAAAAATTTGCTGTCGCTTTGCACGGCTTAGAAATAGACAACTGCAGCTTCGCCTCATAATACCTACGTAAAATAGGCGAAAACATGGTTTTGTGTTCCCTGTTTCCTCCTCCAAAAATAGACCAATTTGTAAGATTTTTTTTTTTCATAAGCATTTTAACACGTTCATTGCCAAGCCAAAATTAGTGAACATACCGAGATGGCTAACACATAAAATTCGTTTAATTGGGTTATTTGGGCAATTCTTGTGTATATATGTTGGTATTTTATAAATGTAAACATATAGATATTATAAAAGTATATATATGTTTTGTTACGCGAAGTCGCGTGGAGCGGCCATGTGGGCAAGATATACAAGGAAATGTATCCACTTCTCCTTGTATATCTTGCCCACATGGCCGCTCCACGCGACTTCGCGTGATGAAAACATATCATGCGTACTTACACATTTCTCGACTTTGCGTTATTATTCATAGTAAAAAAGCTAAATTCCTATGTTAAATCACGAAATCCAATCGAGAAATAATAATATAACGGCAAAGGAATACATCTGCATTGCGCGGCTGCGGCGAGCCAACTAGCGAGCGCGCTGAAAAATAATGGAGATGGCTACCCACAGGCCACACCACCTGCCGAATAGGTAAAACCCTTCCCTAGTGGCCAAAACTAATGCCAGAATCTATTACGCTACGGCTACCATCTTGACGCGTAAACAAAATCGTAAGGCACTATCACGCGACGTCGCGTGGTCGGCCACATGGTAATGGACGGCATCACGCGACGTCGCGTGATGTGGCAATGAACGTGTTAAGAAAGACGTATTTCTCATGTCGGTATGTTTCCTCTTTTTGGACAGAATATGAAATATTTATTTATGGGTATAATAAACGCATTTAAAATTTGGCTTGCAGTTTTTGTAGGCTTGCAATAATAACGTCAAACTTTTCGTGCACGATAATAATTATGACAATTGCCACATAAAATGCAATCTATAACTTTGTTTCATGTTTATTTTTTAATAATAAACTTGTCCTAAATAATATCTAAGTTTTTAATATCTTCTCATCCTTATATGTATGAACGTACAGGGTAATAATCTGACCTTGACGCGGCGTGGCGCCGCCACGCCGGCAAAATTTTGCGGCGCGCCGCCGCCGGCGATTTCTATGCCGGCGCACACCTCTAGTACCATCTAATAGGTGACCTTCTCTATTTTGTGAAATGATAAGCTTTTCAACGATATCTAACTGGTGCTAATGTCGATATGAAAAAATATCGATGAGAACAGCTTATAATACGTTTACCAATGAATGACATCACATCACATCATCAGCTTATGTTAGTCCACTGCTGGACGTAAGCCTCTCCTATTAACTATGCGTATAGACGCATTAGGAGGTAAATGCCCATAATCACCACGCTGGGCAAGCGGATTGGCGATCGCAGTAATGTGTCCACTATGATGACGCTGCTGCCCATCATCAATCTTGTAGATGGTCAGTGACACTTTAATCCCTTAGTCGACTCTTACGACACCCGCAAGGAGGAGTTGGGGTGGTGACAAATGTATTCTTACTGCCGTCACCACACGGCATCACGGCAATGAATTACATATTAACGTTATTATTTCTTATCAACTAATAAAATTACAGTTTAACTACACGCTCTATAAATTAAAAGACATGTCATATAATATGTACTTCAGGAACAGTGACCGAGGCCTCCTGTGGCCAGGACTTAAATAGCATGGCATGGCAGGAAAGCAGGAGGTCGCTGGTTCGATTCCAGTCTTGGTCATTGGGGGTTCGGTCACTTTTTCTGTAGTATATGTCATTTCTTACAATTTATGGTTAGGTACTCGTAATTATAAATATTATGTAGGTATTTATACCACCAACTTATTAAGATAAAAGCTTGAAGTATAAAAGACACAAATCATTATGAATCAAACCTACTTTCTTTATTGTCATTTATCAAAAGAGAGGGTAGGTAAAAAAAAGTATCGAATCGATACAATCAAATCGATTAATGGATTATGTCACAAAAATGTTGATCGGTTAGTCGCTTGGCACACTGATAAATAGCTGTTAACCGTAAATTTGTGTCATGTCCGGACATGGCACAATATTGGAATCACTATGGATTGCGGTTTGAGGATATGGCACAAAAATATATGTTTTTTTTAGTATAAAATAAGAATTTTTAAAAATCGATTACTGTTATAAACTACAAAAAAAATATTCTATCAAGAACCATTAAAAACCGATTTTGCTTAAAAATGGATATGGCACAATTGCATTCTCACCCGACGATATGTTTCTCTGAATTCTTTAGTAAAAAAATTACCAAGCTATTTTCTTGTCTACCTGGTGCAAAAAGTCCTCCGCTGCCGAAGATACCCCGTAGGAAACGGTATAAGTCATCCTTTTCTAAACACTTCTTCAGGACTATTTCTATATCCACTGGATCGGCGGCAACTGGGAAATAACTATAATTATTAATTTTGAGGGGGCCTAGCTACCATCCCCTGATGTTATGTCATGTCTGTTACGAAAAGGTCTGAACAGTTTGCTCGAAAAGTTGACCAGGTACCGGAAATATATTATTCTAATCGAAATACTCTAAGAACCAAATACTTACGAAAGTAAAGCATATGGCCAACCCAGACCTTAATGAGTCCATTGTTTGCCATGGCGGAGTAGCTCAGTTCTTTCAGGAAAGTCATAGTTTCTGAAAATATACATTCCTACAATGCAATTTTATCAATCCAACATAAAGGCTTATTATACAACTTGTGACTTTAGTGGGACGCGTAACTTCAGTCGAAATGTCACCCTCCCGGTGCCGCTCCCATGCTGCAATAAAATACACCAGGGCTTTGGATCATGGTGTGTCGGCCAGAACTAGATGGATCAGGAGGTGAGGTGTAGCGACATACTTACCCTAACGTATCGTTTGTCTCTTTCCGTATTAAATAAAGATTGATAAGACGCGAGGAGGTAAACGTAACTTATCAGCTTGCTAGGGGACGTTTACGACAAAGGGGGATAACGTATGCGGAATGAAATCTGGACAAAGTTTAATATTATATTAAATAAATGATATCATTATTATTTTCTTGAATATGTACGTCTTTTAATATCGATTTTAACAAGTATTCATGCAAGATAAAAACTACTTGAATCCAAAGTGTATAACTTTAGTTTTATGATACTTTATCCATTGATGTCGAAAAAACAAATGTTAGCATTTTTCTTGCCTCTAATTTATCTTCTGTAGGAAAACTTTTTAAATAAACATCCTTTGCTCATTATATTTCATATTCTTGTTAATTGGTCTATTGATACTCTGAAAATAATAGTTATTATGCTAAAAATATTTAATTGAAGTTAGCTATAAGTCGATCACCGTGACATCCGTTACTGAAAAAGCAGTGTTTTTTACACTTTTTGATCAAATGGCGAAGTCATATTTTCAAAATTGTTTATTTTTATTTTCCGTGTTGATAGGCTTGCTCTTTGTTTATGTTTCGTAACGCCCATGGTTTCAGGATGTTTTTCATCAATATTGTTGTCATATTTAGAAGTATTTCTGAGCTCCCTGTTAGATTTTGTGATTCAGGTTAACGTAATTTCCTTTATTCGAGCTCTTTCTGAAAAGTGGCTGTAGCCAAATTGTTACATTACACTAGGGTTTCTAATATCATTTATTGGAAACGAAAAGAATGCGAGATTTTTATAAAACAGTGTTTCAAATCTTGCCTTCTTCTAAAAAATCTAAATTATCGTCGATTTTGGCCTTAGCAAATGTGTCTTGTAGAAAATACATGCAGTTTTGCGACATTGTTCTACTTAATTGGCCATAATTTCTATAGAAAGATGCCAAACCCGACAAAACTATCCAATTTAATTAACAATTGTATACAAATTAATTTAGCATTGAGATACAAGTTAAATTTTATTTTGTTATTTTGTTTTTACTTGTTCAAAATTTGTCCAAATTTCACTCTGCATACGTTAGGTGGACACTTACCTTCCGCATTGCCTGCCAATTTGTGAACAACGCCGATCACGGGTAGCTCTGCGTTGGAGGCCTTGATGCAGGATGCCAGTGAATACATTCTCCTTCTGCGGTGGTGGAATATTAACCACAACGTCAACACCAACAATGACGTCCACAATATCATTGCGTAGAATCCGTTGGAATCTAAAAATAATGGACGAAATGTAAATATTGAGTAAAATATTTTTACTTTAGTGTCATTATTTTTTATGGCGTATATAATAGTTATTTATTTTATTATACAAGGGGGCAAAGTTGTTGTTTAACTGTCGTGCCAATATTGAGACCTGAGCTAGCAAAAGATTCCAAAATTGAGCCACGAGCGTAGCGAGTGGTTCAAAAACTGGAATCTTGAGCATTGCGAAGGTCTCAAGGCACGAGAGTTGAACAAACTTTGCCGCCAAGTGTAATACAACTTTTTTCCCCTCACTATCGCGAGGAAATATGATTACAAATCTCATCCAAATGTAAATTAACTTAAAGAAACCATTTAAAACTCAATGTCGAAACGTATCGTAAAATAGAGTTACTTCTGGAACTTAAATATAGCCAATGGCTTACAAAGTCACCCATGAGAACGACCAATTTAACATGTGAGCTCCGATTGCGCATGTTTACTACGGTCATACAGATCCACTTATACTAGGCAGTAGGGGGCTATAGGAATTAGAGCAATGTCAAATTACTTTATTCACAAGTGTGTAAAAAGCGTTTTTACCCGCTCGTATTAAACGATAAACGAGCGCTTTACGAGCTAGTGAGGGGAAAATATTATTTTATTATATTATCACGAAGATCCAGAGATAAAATCACACATCAGCCTATTTCAGTCCGCTGCTGGACATAGGTATGTCCTTATAAACTTAAAATCTATGTATATACAAGTATACGTATGAACGCATTAAGAGGTAGTTCCCCATAATCACCAAGCTCGGCAAGCGGATAGACGGTCGCAGGCCAGAAATCTTTTTAATATAAAAACATTTAAATGTTTGAAGAGAATAATAATTATACATATCCGTAACGGCACAGATTAATGCTGAAGTTACGATTGATATTAATTTTATCTTCAGACAAGACATTTTCACCTTAGTCTAGGAAATTGGGTCGACTTAGCAGAAAGTTACTTAAATGCCCTATTTGGTTTACGGCTTAGAAACGTAATAATGAGACTTAATATTAAGCCGAAATCATTTATAACATATGTACGTTTGTACGTATGTATGTATACATACGTATTATATATGACGATTTTTTGTAGTTTTCGAGTTTTTTGAGTAATTTTGGAATGAAGAAATTTATTGTTAAAAAAAAACTATTGGGTTTTTTTAATATTCTCTTTTTGTAAAAGTATTACTACAAATAAAGCATTTACTGACAAAAAAAATTGCGACCTCACTTTGATACAAGTAGGATAAAAAATACCAAATTCATAAATTTTCGTTAAAAACGCATCAAAATAGCATTAATGTACGTAAATAACAAAATTAAAACATATCCTAAGGATTTTTGGTAATCTAAAGACTGCTCTAGATCCTAAACCTTCGTAAAAGCAAAAAAAAAGTTATACTTAATGATGAGGATTTTTCGGAGTAGTTGGTCAAATAAACTTAAAAAAAATTCAAAATGTTTAATTTAAAAATAAAGTAAAATTTCGTCTGTTTTGTTGTTCTTATCAATAAACAAAGACAGGAAATACCACGAAAACTCAATTTGTGTAGTTATTCAAGTCATTTTTTACTACTTTAAAATTTTAAGCTTTTTTAAGTTTATTCGACCGACTATTCCGACAAATCCTCATCATTAAGTACCACTTTTTTTTTGCTTTTACGAAGGCTCAAGGTCTAGGGCAGTCTTTAGAATACGAAAATTCCTTGGGATATATTTTTTTTTTATTTACGTACATTAAATGCGTTTTCAGCGTAAATTTTGAATTTGGTATTTTTTTATCCTACTTGTATCAAAGCGAGGACGCTAATTTTTTTGTCAGTAAATGCTTTATTTGTAGTAATACTTTTACAAAAAGAAACTAGTTAAAAAACCCAATAGTTTTATTTTTATAAATAAATTTCTTCATTACAGAATTTCTCAAAAAAATTTTTCGAAAATTCATAACTCGAAAACTACAAAAAATCGGCTAACATACATGGGGTATATTCTGATAGCACATGACGTGAGGAATCTAAAAAAAATTTTTTGACGTCAAGGTTTGGACCATCCTGTATATCTGTTTAATTTCTGAATAATTACTTATATTTGCTTTCTATTTAATCTAAGATCTTCTGTTTAGATGTGGAGAGGTATGCCTCATTGAATTTAAATTAAATTGAACCCAGGATCTGCTGTCGAAGCTTAAACATGTCAGTATGATGCTCCTGTTTTTACCAATTTTCACGTTTACATACCAGTGCAAACGTGAATAAATAAGGGACCAACTGTAAAACAGGCATGAGGTAATATATGAAATGAAATGAATCGTTTATTTGCTAAATATGGGTTTACACATATAGATATTTACACAATATATTGAACAGCCATGTTCTGCTTGGTATAGCATGCAAATTTATATTATTACACACACAATAAGTCAATGTTATGTCGAAACTAAAATAATAAAATTGAAAAAAATAATGAAAATGGAAAATAAAAATAATTATAATCTTTAGAATCTTTATATAAATGATATATCCGTTTGAAATAAGACTAGCGGACTTAAAAAGCTACATGAAAATTGCAGCGTTACGAGGCTAGCTTACCCGATCGTAAAATGCTCTAGCAATCTAAAAATAGCTCTGTCTTAATAATCGATAAGACTGAGATAGATGAAGTTTACAACGCTCTCATAGTTATACTTTGTTTGTAGTAGGTACATATAAAATTGGCTAATGCTCCCGGTTACTGAATTCTGGCAACTCTCAAAGCAATACTTAAATAGATTCATCGCACTTACACTTTTCGTAGACCCTGACTTTTCTATGGATCTCCTTCTTTTTGATATAAACTATCACTTGAAGAGTCAAAATGAAGACTATACAGAATATCACTTTCACGAATCAGCTCGATGTCGGCTGGCTTCGGCATGAGTGTGTACTTCGAACTCTCCGACAAAACGGTTAAATAATAAAAAAAACATACATACGCATGAGATTGTTTTTGCGCTTCTACGTTTTATTGTTGAGTGTCGTTTCGAAAATGGTTTCTCTTGTACCTACATGTATTCACAGAAATAATCACCACAAAAATCCGAGAAATTTGGGCATCTTTAAACAGTTGGTCAAAATGCATGATAATAATTTCATTCAACAATTCATATGATTTTCTTTCAACTATTTTCAGAAAGATCGGTTAAGCCGTTTTTGAGTTATTGCAAAAAATTGCATTCTGTTCATGGCAATGATACGTATCAAATGTACTGCTAGTCATTCGACCATAAGCATGGAGTCCATATATAGCTCCATATATAGCTGTAGATTTATTGAATAATTGATCATGGGCGTCCTTCTAATGCCTCCATATGCATACATAGATTATAAGAACAGGCCTATGTGCAGCAGTGGACTGAAATAGGCTGATGTGTGATGTTGTAACCTGATTATTTTGTGCCTATTAAATGCAGGTTAATTATAGGCCAGTTTATGATTCAAGTTTCATTTTCATGTAACAACTGTACATAGGTCCCTAGATATTTCATGTACTCGTACGGCTATTTGTTGCAAAACGTATCTAGTGACCTTACTTTTACACAAAAGATCCCAATGGGTCGAAGTGTATCCGTAAGGGCCCCAC